>CM062818.1:1497421571-1497647947 GCA_031772625.1 Pinus tabuliformis | reverse complement strand
GTAGCAGCTGATTGGAGGAGGAAGTGACATGGAGCAGACGTGGGCAGTGACGTTGAAGAGACGGTAAATGGTCAAATGTAAACCTTGTTCGGGAGCAACTTTAGGCAGTAAGTTGTTTAAGGATTTTAAGTCCCGAAAGACCTGGACAAGGGAAAAGCAATTTCGGAGGGCGGTTTGAGAAATTGCCCACTTCAGACCCCCCCTCCCGCCGATAAATTTTAGACAGAAAATGAGGGCCGAGGATTGATGTGGGCCATTAGATCTTGGTTGGAGTGTGCAGGATGTAAGGTAAGATGAAGAGGATTTAACATCGTAAAGCGAAAAGTGATGGTGGGGTCAAGATTTATGGTGGATGTGACAATTTGGTGTTGTGGGCGAACGAATGAATGAAGTTAGGATATTTGTAAAATTACATTGGTACTTAGGATTATGGTTAATTAAAGCCCATATGATCTGCACATCTTTGCAATTTACAACTTAGGATAAAATCATTTCATGCTACAATTGTATTCCATTTGTCTAGCTACCCTTATTTTTCCTAACGTTTTCTTGCTTATTTCTGTGAGTTCATTTAGACCAGCAACTCAATATTTTCCTTTTAATGACTAATCTACTATCCCTTATTTCCTCCATTGGCTTAGATTAAACTATTGAGCCAATTTTATTTGCTACCTATTGAAAAACAATTTAAATCAAATCCAATCATGATTAAACTATATAATTAGATTGTATGAACTAGTGTGGCATTTTAACAATATGCACACAACCTTAATTTGCAAAAATAAAATTGACTAAGAGTAGTGGCATTTTGATTTGCAACACTTTCAGAGTTCATTATTTTTTCTTTTCTTTCTAACATAATATTTTATTTTTTCCTTAATTTTTTAGGGCATCTATTCTAACATTTTATTTGATATGGACTTATTCATCAAATCTCCCTAAATTTTTTGTTTAATATTATTTTTGTCCATATCCTAACTTAACATGTTTTTTTTTTTTTTTTAAATATATTTTCATTTTTTACTAATTGATACTAACTTACCAAAAAAAAAAATGCTACAACAATTTGAAGAATTATCACACCATATGGCTCATCCATTATAATTGTGCAAATAAGGTGAGACTTGGCGTATGTGCATTGATTACAAGGTGTTAAAAAAATACACTCTAGAAACATTTACCCCTACTTCTGATAGATGATTTGTTTGACTAGTTTTAGCAAGAAAAATGTTTCATCAAGCTGGAATTAAAATAAGGGTATCACCAGGCTCAAGTCAAAGAAGAAGATACCTAGAATAATTCATGCAAAACTAGAAAAGGTTTCTATGAGTGGATAATCATGCTATTTACTTTATGCAATGCACCAGATACTTTCATGAGATTAATGAATGATATGCATCATTTTCTAGATTAATCGGTTATTGTTTATTTGGATGATACGCTGGTATACAATGCTACCTAGGAGGAGAATATCTCATATTTGATGTAGGTGCTAGATACATTGAAGAATCACCAACTACTAGTGAATCTCAACAAATGTGATTTTACACAATAGTCTTTAGTGTATTTAGGATATGTGATTGTTGGAGGAGAGTTGAAGATAAATCCTACAAAATATGGAGGTGATCATGAAGTGGTCTATTCCTACCAATATTTACAAAGTCAGGAGTTTCATTGGGGAAACATAGTACTTGAGAAAATTCATAGCCTCATTTTCAGTAGTAGTAGCACCACCCTATGCCATAACAATGAGTGGTAAGGGTTTATAGTGGGGAAAGGGTTAGAAAAAGGGATTTGAGGAGTTAATGGGGAAAATCAGTTAAGCATTGATTCTTGCATTACCACACTTGTAGTATCCCTTTGAAGCGGAGACATATGTGAGTGGGAATGCTATGGGAGTGGTGTTGATATAGGGAGGAAGACCTATATTCTACCATTATGAAGTGTTTCATGGGGTGGTTCTCAACCACATTACCGATGATAAGGAGTTCTATGTCATAGTACAAGTTGTCAAGGAGTGGAAGCACTATATAATGGGAATGATGATAGTCATCCACACATGTCACTCACTGTTACTATATCTGTAGGTCCATAGTAGACTATGATAGACCAATTATTACAAGTGGGTGGGGTTTTTATAAAATTTAGTGATCAAGTACAAGAAAAGAAGCACAAGCAACTTGGCTAGCATGCTTTCAAGGCCACACACATCAAATATTACAACTTTGGGAACTCTAATGCATGTTGAGCCTTTCACCCATGATGCATATAGAGAGGCATATATAGAAGATGAGGACTTCAAGAAGGTGTTTTGACAATTACAAAACTAGATTCATGTAGACAATGGAGATAACATAATTGACTGTCATCTCCAAAATGGATTACTCTACAAGTTGGAAAAGTTATGTGTTCTTAAAGGTGAATGATTGTAGCTAATTAGAGGGGCTCACACCTCCAAGTCCGCAAGGAATTTTTGTGTAGGAAAGATAGGTATGCGTACTAGCTTAGGGAGTAAGAAGATGTAACTAGGTTCATAAGTCTAGGATGCATGCTTTGTAGTACCAATAATCCTAGTGTGTATTGAATTTGGTAGTTGAAGTCTCCCAAATTCTCTTTCCTTGCAGGTGGTTGAATCCTACAATGGGTCACACAAATAATGATTGATGTTAGTGATCAAATGTGAGCTAAACTAAGCATTATAATAGATGGAAAACAATGCACATAACAAACTAAACTAAGCAATGAAAACAAACTCATGAAACTATGAGAAACAAATCAACAAAGTTAATGGAAGAAGGGCCCTCTTTATTGACTATTGGTAGAAGAGATACAATATTTTTGAAAGACACTTGAAGAGAGTCTAGAGCAATGGTGCTCAATGGCTCTTAGCAAATAATTTATTTTCCAATCTCATTGCAAGCTCTCTCTCTAAAAAAGGTGAATAATGTGAGCTTCAGCCAAGGACGATTAGGGATTATTGTCAGGTAATCAACACGAAAATATGAGTGAGGGTCCTTTTACAAATAATATTTCTACACTTTCCAAAATAATTTAAAATTGGTTTGGGATGTACAAACATAGAGATAGGTACCCCTGTGATATGGTGGCCTGTGTGATGATGAAGGTAGGTAACTATAGAGGGTGGGGGTCCCATTGGTTGGTCTCAATATGGGGTAAGTGGAATGGATGTATTAACATATATGATCAAATGCATCATGGGGGTATGGTAGGCCAAATGCAAAATGTGATTGTGCATTCATGACAATCCAAAAAGAATGATGGCCCAGGAAGAGGGGTAGGCAAGAAGATGAAGAAAGGAAATGAGGATTAACTTCAAATCCATGCAGATGAATGGATATCGGGATGAAATAAATGGTCATGGACATCGATAGTATAAAGGGAGATAATTAATGGGGTAATCCATGAAGATGAAAGTGCTATCCAGCAACGTGAACGTTTACCAGGTGCAAGTGGAAGGTGGCAATAAATGTGGCGAGATGGTGGACCCTATGGTTCATCAAGGAGAAATGATGTCATAATATGTAATGTTTCAGAGGAAACCTATCATGTTAGTGGAGAATGCTACCTTAATTGTTGATTGGTAGACAGGGGTCCTGAATTTTCTTTGAATTTGGAAATGACCTACAACTTTGAAACCAAACCACCAAGTGAAAGCATCATGATAAAATATATGTGGTAAATTGCATAAAAAAAGACCAAAATGACAACAAGGCACACTTGATGACTATTCTGAGTGTGAAATGTTGGAAATAATACTGAGAGGGGATGAATCAATATTATTTGATCAATAAATTTTCTTTTCTCAAACAAATTTATATACGCTACTTCTATAAAGTGAACTAGCGTGTACACACAACTATGATTAGAGAAACCAGCGTACACCCATATAACTTGTGATTTAGACAATTTATCATGTGTTGATCTTTGACTAGTGCATCAGTAACTTATTAAACAGAGCAGTAAAAATAGAATAAACCTTCACACATAAGCAATACACATTAACACCAAGATTTAAAGTGGAAGCCCAATGTGGGTGAAAACCACTTGTTGTTGTCATCTCTGTCTTCTTTTAATAATAAGAAAATATGTTTACAATATTGTACTGCTGCAGACTCATACCAGTATGCAGGAACCCACCTGCAGAAGGCTACAACCTTCTCTCATTTTCCAGCTTCTACTAGAAGGGAGCCTACAACCCCCTAGCTGTTGTACTAGCCAATGTGATTACTAGTACATAGGCGCCGACCTACAGAAGGCTTCGACCTTATCTCTTCCTCCAGGGACCACATTTCATAAATTTTCAGACTGGATGCTCCTGGTACACACCAATACACATGTAGGCCTCATTTCATCAAATTTTCATACTAGACCCATCAAGAACTTTGAAACTTAGACTGCATCAACCAAAATTAGAACATTGTCACTAGAACATTGTGTTTAACCCAGAAACCTACATCATCATTCAGAACCAGCTGCAACCTCAAAAATCATGCATCAGAATGTATATGCTACTTTACTGAACCCAACCTGAGTGTATATGCTACTTCCTGTAATCAAACCGCGTATACCTTCAAGACTACTGAAACATAAAATTTTTGAATTAAGTTTGTACCAGCTAGTAGTAAGATAACCATCTATTGTCTATTTACAGAGCATTACATACACAATAGGAGAGATCATCCTTCTCACTTATTCAATCAATCAATCAATCAGATACCAAAATCCTTATGCATTCAGTTTTACATTCAGATCTAAGAAGACTTCATTGACAGACATTAGTAAAACAACATAATTGATCGGATAGATTAGTCAGATTTGAAGAACAAGCATTTATTTTGTATACGCTATTTTGAAGAGTAGAACTTGCGTGTACACACACTTTTGTAGAGACAAACCAGCATACGGATCTGCAAATATTAACTCATAACTTCGTTGCACTTTCGGACTTCAGACAAACCCAAATGACGACATTTAAAGAATAAAACAGGTGTACATAATCAGATCTAGCCCAACCAATATCAGATCATTCAATAATAAGTCATTTTAGGTCTCATGATCCTGTTCCAACATTGAATTAAGGGTGCACAAAGTATTTTAGATCAAATCACAAACATAGCCTCTATAACATAAAATATACTTCAAATAGAAGTATTCCTTAGAAACCCATACTCTTGCACACTTGGCCTTATGATCTTCTCCTCTTTATATAGCTTTAGGCCCTTTGTCAATACCTTGGACCAGAACCATTTAGGACCAATACCTTGGGCCAAATACCTAGGGTCAATACCTCGAACCAAATACATTGGACCAATACCTTGGACCCAAAATATCTTGGACCAATTACCTCAAACCAAAACCATGGTTTTCTAGCATGTACACTCTTGTCCTCCTGTGGGAGTGCGTGTATATGTATACGCTCTTTTTTTTCTTTGGACCAGCGTGTATACACTATTTTGACTAAGTGGACTTGCATATACTTCTTAAACTACTATTCGTCAGCCTTTTCCTTTACCTTCTTTATTCTGATCAGTAGACCTTAGTTCCATCTTCCTGTAGTTCTGTACCACTGCCCTGTTACTTCTGAATATACCTGTTTTACTGTGAGTTTACTTTTACCAAAACTGAATTGACCTGTGAGTGAGTTGCCATCAAGAACAACACTTGTATCATAATTCCAAAAATATCCCCCTTTGGACTTGATGGAAACCATGAAGGTGTTGATTGTTGCAAGCTGTAGAAACTGTTAGAGATAACATGCAACACCAAAATACTATCAATGAAGGTGTTGATTGCTGCAAGCTGTAGAAACTGTTAGAGATAACATGCAATACCAAAATATTGTCAATGAAGGTGTTGATTGCTGCAAGTTGTAGAAACTATTAGAGGTAACATGCAACACCAAAATACTCTCCCCCTTTGACATCAAGGGCAAAGGGCAGACCAAGCAACTTTCCTCCTTTGATATACATTATGTTGTCCATGCTCCCCCTGAGTCTGCAAAGATATGATTCAAAAGAATAACATGACTCTATGACTCAACTAAGTGAGTATGACCTCCTTATGACCAATGACTCATACATACATCAATCACCCAACCAAGTGGGGATATACCAAATGTTTATACATGACAGAAATACAACAAATATTACATCATCCATCCCATGCAAAGTGGGGGTACAAATTACACCATTTATCCAATAGGACTCATTCAAATATATAAGAAGTCATACCTAACCCTAGACGTTTACATGATTTAAACAAAAAATGATATAAATATCTGAAGCCATAGCTGGATTTAGAAACCATAATGCTAACAATGCAGAATGTGTGTGAAGGCTAATGCTCCCCCTGAACCTATGCTACCTAGGCATTGTCAACAAGTCATTCATCAAGGTATCTTTTTCAGTCAAATAAAAATCAATGAGAAAATCATATCGTCAGACTGTAATCATCAACATCAGACAGAGCACCCATATCAAAGTTTGACCCACTATTTTTATGTTAGAAAAACATATATGCTCCTTCAGCCACAAAAACTCGCATGTATATACGACTAAACTTCATGAAACCCGCATAGAATAACCTTCCTTTGAAAAATGGATTTAACAGCAGGATGATGCAAAAACTACTCCCAGATTTTGATTGAGATATTCAAATGTTTCTCTGGGCAGTGGTTTAGTGAAAATATAAACAACCTATTCTTTGGAGGGAACATACTCCAATTTGACCTTTTGTTCAAGCACTTGTTCTCATAGAAAATGGTACTTTATGGGTATGTGCTTGGTCTTGGAGTGCATGACTAGATTTTTTGAAATTTTGATGGCACTTGTATTATCACATAGAATGGAGTTGGGTGGAGTACATGTGATCTGAATGTCTTTCAATGTTTGCATCATCCAAAGTAGTTGTGTGTAGCAAGATGCAACAACCACATATTCTGCTTGAGCTGTAGATAAGGCAATCGAACTTTGTTTCTTGTTGAACCATGACACTAACCAAGAACCCATATAAAATGCACCTCCACTAGTGCTCTTTTGATCATCAACACTTCCTGCCCAATCTGCATCTGTATATGCATGAAGAGTAAGGTCTGTATCTTTAGGATACCATAGTCCAAAGTCCTGAGTTCCTTGAAGATATTTGAAGATTCTTTTGACTGCCTGGAGATGTGATTCCTTTGGATTTGCTTGGAACCTTCCAACAATTCCTACTACATGCATGATGTCAAGTCTGGTACTTGTTAGATAAAGTAGACTTCCAATCATAGATTTGTAAGTTGGTTGGTTTACTACTGGTGATTCATCATTAGAGCTAAGACTGCATCTTGTTACCATTGGAGTACATATTGGTTTAGAATATTCCATTCTGTACTTCTTTAAGATCTACTTGAGATATTTGGTTTGTGAAAGAAAGATACCATCTTTTGTTGGATAAACTTGTGGACCAAGAAAATAAGTAAGTTCACCAAGTAAGGACATTTCAAATTCTTGCTGCATTACTGAAGCAAAATTCTGACTCATGGATTCTTCATTGCTACCAAAAATGATATCATCAACATAAACAACAATAATTAGCAATTTATTATTTTCAATCTTTGTGTATAAATTGCTATCTGCAAAACCTTTTGTAAACCCTTATTATTGTAGATATTTGTCAAGGTGATAATACGAAGCCCTTGGAGCCTGTTTAAGACCGTAGAGAGCCTTTTTGAGCTTGCATACGAGTTTTGCATCATTTCCAAGAATGAATCCTTCTGGCTATTCAATATAAACTTCTTCTTCTAAATCTCCATTAAGGAAGGTTGATTTTACATCCATTTGATATACTTTGAATTTTCGAAAACTAGAAAGAGCAAGAAACATTCTTATGGCTTCAAGTCTGGCAACAGGTGCAAAAGTTTCTTCAAAATCTATACCTTCTTGTTGAGCATACCCTTTACAAACAAGTTTGGCCTTGTTTCTAATAACTTCTCCATTTTCATTCAACTTGTTCTTAAATATCCATTTTGTTCCTATAATATTTTTATCATGAGGTCTAGGAACTAATTCCCAAGTATCATTATTTTCAATTTGGTCAAGTTCTTCATCCATGGCCTTGACCCAACATTCATATTTGTAGGCTTCATTTACATTTTGAGGTTCTGTGGAGGATAGTAATGCTAGATAGCTTGAGGTCCCTATAAGAGTTCTTCTTGTCTGTATACCAACCCCATTTTCCCCTAGAATTTGAGATTCTGGATGATTCTTCTGAACATACCTGGATGGAGTCTTTTCCCTGTCTGTTGTATCTTCTTCTATTTCATTTTGATTTGATGCAGGAAAGAATTCCTCAACTTCCTCACTGTCATATTTTTCTATTGATTTCATTTGTTCTGGATTTCTCCATGCTTTATCAAATACAACATCAATGCTTTCAACAATTTTTCGAAGTCTTTTATTATAACATTTGTATCCTTTACTTCTGGAAGAATAACCAAGAAGAATGCGTTCGTCTGCTCTAGGTTAAAACTTACCAAGTTTTTCATCAGTCCTTTTGATAAAACATTTGCTTCCAAAAACTCTAAAGTGTTTTACAGTAGGAGGCTTACCATACCAAAGTTCATGTGGAGTTTGATTGCTATTTACCCGAACATTTGCTTTGTTGAGAATAGTCACGGCAACAAATGAAGCTTCACCCTAGAAGGTTGCAGGAGTTCCAGATTCATCTAGCATAGCTCGAGCCATTTGTTGAATTTTTCTATTTTTCTAACACACCACTTTGCTGAGGAGTTCTTGTAGTGGAGAATTGCATTTTTATTCCATGTTGTTCACAAAAGTCAAATAATTCATCTGATATGAATTCTCCCCCTCGATCAGATCTGAGACATTTGATTTTTTGATCTGATTCATTTTCAACTAAATATTTGAAGGCTTTAAAATTTTCAAATGCTTCATCTTTATTTTTTAGAAGACCTATCCAACACATCCTGGAAAAATCATCAATAAACAAAATAAAGTATTCTTCTCCACAAGGTGATTTTTTCCTTGTTGGTCCACATAAATCAGTGTGGATGAGTTCAAGAGGTTTACTTGCTGACCCTTCCTTTTCAATGAAGTGAACTTTGGTTTGCTTACTGATTTGACATGGTTTGCATATGGAATTTTCTGGGATGATGATATATGGAAGATCATTAACTGCTTTGAGCCTGCATGCTTTTCTTATTTGAGAAAAGCTTAGATGTCTCAATCTTCTATGCCACAGCTAGTTTTTATCTGTTTTTCTTAGATAGCATTGTTGTTGTCCTCCTTTGAGTATGTATAAGTTGTTTCAATTTCTTGTACCTTTGATCACAGTCTTTCCTGTATCAAGTTCACGAACGACACATCCGTTTGATCGAAAAACCACTTCATTTCCTTGATCACACATTTGATTGACACTCAATAGGTTATGCTTTAAACCATCTACATACATGACATTTCCAGCTTTAACCTTTTCTTTCAAGAAAACAAAACCTTTACCTTAATTGACAGCTGGAGTGTCATTTCCAAATGAGACATTATTTTCCTTTTCTAAAGCATTATATGAATGAAGTTTCTCTTTATCACCTGTCATGTGTTTAAAGCATCCACTATCAATGTACCACTGATTTTCTTGTCCTTCTGCATACAAAGAAATACCACATATTTCTTATTGAGATTCCTTTCTTCTCCATATCTTGGGATTTAATGGCGTTTGCTCCTTTTAAAATGTTGGCCGAAATTTGCTCCCACATTCAGATTCTTCATGACCAAAGTTGTTACAAATCGAGCATTCTATTTCATTTTCAAGAAGAGAAAATTTATTATAGGAATTTTTCTTGATTCTTGTTGCACTTATTTGATTTCATGCTTCTCTAGTCATGATGGTTTTGTATGCAACACATTGAGTAGCCTTGTGTCCAAAGTTATGACATGAAAAAGATTGCCCATTAAAGAAGTTTCTGCTATCATAGAATCTATTGTTTACCTATTGGTTGTGGCTTCTACTGATATTCATCCTTGGAGTAAATTTACCTGATGAGTAGTTTTAGGCCTTTGCTGACGATTGACATATTGTTCACTCGTCTTTGCTGCATCAAGATAGCTTCTGGTGGAGGTTGACGGCTTCTGTGATTGAGATGATTCTTCAGTATATCCAAGACCTGTCTTTATCAGAGGAGAACGCTGAACTTTGATAATTTCATTTAAAGTTTCTGATCCTTTAGCAAATCTAAGATTGAGAGATTTTGTCTTCTCAAGATCTTTTCTTAGACCCACAATTTCACATTCTAGATTTTCATTGTGTTTTTCTCTTTCAGCAAGTTGGTGTGTCAAAGTATCTATGATCATATTCTTTTCTTCTAAACAGATTTTGATTTTAGTGATTTCTTCAAGAAAATATTCCTCTTCTAATGCATCCAAAAAATCATCATTGTCATAGGCCATGAGAAGTCTATAATCTTGTTCAGTTTCATCTTCATCACTATTAGATAAACCATCACTATCTTCATGCGTATAGTAACTCCTTCTATTCACAACCTGTTTTCTATTGCCTTTTGCATATTCCTTCCCTTTTTCATATTTATCTTTATGAGGACATTTGGCAGCATAGTGACCAACTCTACCACAAGCAAAGCATTTGAAAGGTAGCTTACCTCTGAATCTTTTGGAACCCCGTTGAAGCTTCTTGACAAAATTTACCTCATCTTCTTCTTCTGAAATGTGTCTCGATTCATGGTGCTCTTCCTTTTATTTTCCCTTTGTTGATGCTTTAAATGTGGCTTCTCTCATATTTGATGGACCTCCTTTTCTCATTTCAAAGGTAGTTAGGATTCCATGGAGTTGAGTCATTGTAATAGTTTGAAGATCCTGTTTTTCTTCTATGGAAGACACTTTTGACTCAAATTTAGAAGACAAAGATCTCAAAATTTTCTCCACTAATGTAACTTCCTTTATCTCTTCACCCAGATTCTTCATACAATTAACAATCTCATCTATACGTAAGAAGTAACTAGCAACACTCTCATCACTATGCATCTTAAGAGTTTCATACTGAATTTTGAGAGTTTGAAGCTTAGCACGTTTTACTTGAGAGTCTCCTTCGTAGCTTTGAATGATTTTGTCCCATATTTCTTTGGCTGTCTTGAGTTGCATGACTTTGACAAATTTTGATTCTGATAGACTTCCCAATAATGTATTGACAACTTTGGCATTGGTTCTATATAAATTCTTACTTGTAGAGTCTGTAGGAATTACTGTTCGAAATTGATATCCTCCTTCTACAATTTCCCAAACATCTGCTCCAAGCGATTGTAGATAAGCTCTAGTTCCTATTTTTGAATATACTAAGTTGCTCCCATTGAAGATTGGTGGTCTGATGGATCCCATGCCTTTTTGATTATTCATCTTGAAATATCTTCCTTCAAGCGATCAAACTTCTTTAGAAGGACCTGCTCTGATACCAATTGTTGGAAATAATACTGAGAGGGGGGTGAATTAGTATTATTTGATCAATAAATTTTTTTTCTCAAACAGATTTATATATGCTACTTCTGCAAAGTGAACTAGTGTGTACACGCAACTATGATTAGAGAAAACAATGTACACCTAGATAACTTGTGATTTAGACAATTTATCGTGTGCTTATATTTAACCAGTGCATTCATAACTTATTAAACAGAGCAATAAAAACAGAATAAACCATCACACATAAGCAACACACATGAACACCAAGATTTAAGTTGGAAATCTAATGTGGGTGAAAACCACCAGCTACTGTCATCTCTGTCTTCTTTTAATAATAAGAAAATATGTTTACAATCTTGTACTGGTGCAGACTCATACCAGTATGTAGGTACCCACCTGCAGAAGGCTATAACCTTCTCTCATTTTCCAACTTCTATTGGAAGGGAGCTGCAACCCCCTAGCTCTTGTACTAGCCAATGTGATTACTAGTACATAGGCGCCGACCTACAGAAGGCTTCGACCTTCTCTCTTCCTCCAGGGACCACGTTTCATAAATTATCAGACTAGATGCTCCTAGTACACAACAATACACATGAAGGCCTCGTTTCATCAAATTTTCATATTGGATCCATCAGGAACTTTGAAAATTCAACTACATCAACCAACAATTAGTTAATCTGAACAATCATATCACTGTCACTAGAACATTGTGCTGAACCCAGAAACCTGCATCATCATTCAGAACCAACTACTACCTCAAAAATCATGCATCATAATGTATACGCTACTTTACTGAACCCAACCTGCATGTATACTCTACTTCCTATAATCAAACCTGTGTATACCTTCAATACCACTAAAACATAAAATTTCTGAATCAAGTCTGTACCAACTAGCAGTAAGTTGACCATTTACTTTCTATTTACAGATCTTTACACAGGTAGTAGAAGAGATCATCCTTCTCCCTTATTCAGTCAATCAATCAGATACCAAACTCCTTATGCATTCAGTTTTACATTCAGATCTAAGAAGACTTCATTGACAGACATCAGTAAAACAACATAATTGATCAGATAGACCAGTCAGATGTGAAGAAGAGGCTTTCCTTTGTATATGCTATTTTGAAGAGTAAAACCTGCATGTACACATGCTTTTGTAGAGATGAACCAACATACATATATGCAAATATTAACTCATAACTTCACTGCACTTCCAGACTTCAGACAAACCCAGATCACGACATTTAAAGAATAAACCAAGTGTACATAATTAGATCTAGCCCAACCAATATCAGATCATTCAATAATAAGTCATTTCAGGTCTCATGATCCTGATCCAACATTGAATTCAAGGTGCACAAATTATTTCAGATCAAATCACAAACATAGCCCCTGCAACATAAAATATTCTTCAGATAGAAGTATTATTTATAAACCCGTACACTTGCATACTTGGCCTTATGATCTTAACCTCCTTATATAGCTTTAGGCTCTTTGTCAATGCCTTGGACCAAAACCATTTAGGACCAATACCTTGGACCAAATACCTAGGGTCAATACCTTGGACCAAATACATTAGACCAATACCTTGGACCCAAAATACCTTGGACCAAATACCTTGAAACAAAACCTTGGTTTTCTAGCATGTATGATCTTTTCCTCCTGTGGGAGTGCGTGTATTCATATACACTCTTTTTTTTTTTCCGTGGACCAGGGTGTATATATTGTTTTGACTAAGTGGACCTGCATATCCTTCTTAAACTGCTCTTCATCAGCCTTTTCCTTTACCTTCTTTATTCCGATCAATAGACCTTAGCTCCATCTTCCTGTTCTTCTGTACCATTGCCCTGTTACCTTTGAATATACCTGTTGTACTGTGAGTTGCCTTTTACCAAAACTGAATTGACCTATGAGTGAGTTTCCATCAAGAACAACACTTGTATCATAATACCAACATGAAATGGGCCCAAGTGGAAAAACTTTGGGAAATTGAATGGGAGGCACCATGATGAATAGTGAGATGCCTTGATCCCAACATGACTGACAGTTCAGAAAATGGAGCTCATGGGGTCCTATAGGGTTCTATGGAAAATGTCAAAAGTGGAATATATAAGGTAGTGGGGCCCACATTGCCACCTCATTTGTACTTTGGTGATGTGGAAGCTATGGTGGACCCTGGTGATTGTATGTGCATTTACGGTCAGTCGGAAAACCCAATTAGCTAGTGAGAGGAGTTAGATAAGCTATCATGAGCCCTCCTTTGTTAATTTAATAGGTTAGCTTAGGTAGGTTGTATGGGAGTGGTCCGTACGGGCTTTTTAGGTTAAAAGCACAAAATCCATGTGGGAAATTGTTTGATAATCACAATGACCCACATGGGAAGGGGGCATACAACCATGATGGTATCACAGTTGTATCAAAAATAGGTGTGAGGGTTCTAGATGGGACCCTTGCGGGTATGGCCATGACAACTGTGAGGTTGGTCATGGATGTCAAATGAATATGTGGGATGACCCTTGTGTTGCGGGGGAGACAGTTGTGATGATGATCACAGTTGTTCCTCGCACATGTGAGAGGGTATGCATGTAGTTGTTAGCTAAACAGTCACATGAACCTCATGACTGTTAGTTGAACAATCACAAGGATGTGCCCAAGTAGTGATTTTTTTAGTTTTTGACTTTTGTTTTGTTGACCGAAGTGAACCTTACCTCACAAATGGTGGGTTGGTGTTAGTAGGATTGGCTGAAATTGCATACATATGTGGCTATGGATTCACAGGAGAGCCAAACTATGGCAAGGTAGGGGATTCTGAAGTTGCTTGAGAACCCCCTGATATGATCATAGGAGTTTCTACACTTTGGCATAGTGGGTGAGATTAGGCCTGAGAGGTGTTTGTGATATGTGTTGGGTCTTGAAAATGTCATTCATTTCCATTACAATTTCACTATTATGTCCATTATATCACTTCCGTTTCACCTCCATTTCACTACTATGTCACTACATTCATCCCACTTTCATTATCATTGGGCCACATCTATGTTTTTCCAAACTTTATTAATTCTTAGCCCTTTTAAGTGAATATGTGGTTGAAAATTAGGAAATAATGTGCATATGCTTATACCTAACAAGTGGGTTGAGATTGTTGACATGTGCAGGTTAAAAGGAGGCTTCTAGAAGACCCTTATGTGGCACTCTAAGGTCAAATTCGAATTTGACTGGAAAGAATCATGGGATCATGAGGATATGTGTCACTTATATTGTAACTCTAAGAAGACATGTGTCTTATCAGTTCCTATTTTGATTAGGACTCTAGAGGTAGAGGGAGAGATTCATGGACTCTCATTAATGAGATGGCTTTTCATCTTTTTGTATAAATAGGAGATCTCTCTCCTTCATTTGTTAGTATTAGTTTGTTAGTTTGGAGCTTGTTAGCTTGTTAGTCTTAGCTTAGCTTGGAGTTTATAGTTCTTCCTTGATGGCTTTTGAAAGCTTTGGAGAGCTTTGTTGTACTTTGTAATTTTGAAGAATTTGAATAAAGCTTTGACGTTCTCAACATGGAAGGAGATGTGAAGTAGATGTCATAGAGCTCATTAAAATGTAAGGTAAAGTAGATTTTATTTTGTAATTTTACTTTGATTTCATTATGTCATTTTATTGCTTTCAAGCTTGATAGATTAGATTTTCCATTCATGCAATTTTAATTCATGCAAGTGTGTTCAACCGGTTGATTGTAGATTAATTTTTCTTTACATGTTTTTGCATCAAATAGTGACATGAGATTTACCTCTCTGCTGACTTTGTTTTTTTTAGCTTTTTAATTTCAGTTATGCTTTGATTTCAGTCTTATTCATTTGCTTTGTTGGTTAGTTTAGATATCAACTTCCTCATATCATTGACGCTATCTTCGAAAGCCATAGCTTAGACTACCTGGCGAAGTAGCGGACTATGAATGATGTGATTTGATTTTAATTTTACTTTTCTGCAATTAGATATCAATTTGCTCATATCATTGACGTTATCTCTGAAAGCCATAGCTTAGACTACCTGGCAAGGTAGTAGAATATGAATAATGTGATTTGATTTTAGTTTTACTTTTCTGCAATTAGATATCAACTTGCTCATATCATTGACATTATCTTCGAAAGCCATAGCTTAGACTACCTAGCGAGGTATCAAACTATAAATGATGTGATTTGATTTTAGTTTTACTTTTCTACAATTAGATATCAACTTGCTCATATCATTGACATTATCTCCAAAATCCATAGTTTAGACTACCTGGCGAGGTATTGGACTATGAATGATGTGATTTGATTTTACTTTTATTAGTTTGAAGTTTTTGATTTGTTTGAGTGCAATATATTAACTTTTATTTTCGTATTTAGATAAGCAACAGAGACATTGATTTCAAGATCAGTATTTCATCTTTTGTTTGATTAAGTAGCTGCATATTTACACTTTTGTTCAAGTACTGATTTGATCAATAGCATGTTTTGAGATTTTTTGAAGTGCTAAGTTTTGGAAGTTACCATTAGGGACATAAACCTTGTTTTGAAATCTCTATCCATACTTGACCTTTAAAAGTATTCTTAAGACCTTAGAATAGGATTTCCATTTGTATTAAACACTTTAGGAAACCAACAAGAACAAAACCCCAAAAACAACATAAACTATAAAACAAAGAAGTAAGAAAAAGGTTAACTAAGCACATATGGTGCACCACACTTCATCAGTTTACGATACCCGGATTGATAATTTATGTAGAGCAATTTAAGACGTTAAATTGACTAGACATTTTGGCACCATTGCCGGGGAAGTGTAATTAGGAGACCTTATTTCTTACATCTAATTTTCTTTTTAATAATTTTTGAGTATGCTCTCCTCCTGCACTTTGTGTGATTTGGAGGATCAGAAAAATGATTGTTATGTAAAAAAATTAATAATTCTTGAGTATGCTCTCCACCTGCACTTTGTGTGATCTGGAGGATCAGAAAAAGAATTGTTATGTTAAAAATAAAATAAAATAAAAAATAAAAAAGAAAAAAGGAGACAAAATAAACTTCATCATTTCAATTGATTCAATAAAAATAATAATAATAATAATAATGAAACCCAACTGCTTTGATAGGTTCAACTGTCCAAGATTGAATTGTTATGGTTTGTAGTGGTCCTCAAAACACTGTATCCTATTTTAATAAGGTTTTGCAATTTAGCTGCGGAATGTAGCCTGATTCCATAGCTGATTTCAAGTTTTAGCAGGTTATAGGTGTCCAATGAAGAAACCAACCACATGGGCATCTCCAGAATTGTCCCAACATAGATCCTATGCTACTCACTCATCTTAGATCAATAAAAAACCAGCCCAAGACCTCAGTCAAAGTCCTGTTTTTAACATATTTTCTTTGAAGACTTTGCTACCTGAAATTGAAAATCATTAATCCTTTTTATAAAATTTCACAATTTCAGAGAAGAGAAAAAATCTATGGCTACCTCCAATTCCAGTCTTCACTATGGCCTCAATAGAAACCTGCATTCTTTGTGGTAATTTTGGTACTGATATTAGATGTTGATTTGGGTACAAGTGCCATTTTGCCCATGGTGAAAAGGAGCTTGGGAAAGTAGATGCAGTAACACACAATCTTAAAGATGATCTGGCAACAAGACCTTTTGGCAGTAGGTTCCTAGTTAGTGGCTTATATGGAAAGTCTGGAGGTCGTCCTGATTATCGTGAGGTTACTCCTCCTAGTATGGCAGCTGTAGCTACATTTGGTGCTTCAGCAACTGCAAGAAAATAATAAATATCGATGTTGCACTTGCTGGTGTTTTAATTTGGAAAGGCGCTGTAAACTCTAAGTAAATTTGTAATTCAACTGGTGCAAAATTGGCCATAAGAAACCATGAGTCCGATACTAACCTGAAGAATATTGAGTGGGAAAGCAATTTTGATTAGATAAAGGAAGTCGGTGCCTGGGTTTGTCAACTGATCATGCACATGAGTACTACATTGCCTATAAAGTAGATTTCATTTGCTACAAACAATGTCAAAACCATGACCATTAGGAATCAATAAGCATAAACATCAGACCTGTAAATGAAATTCAACCACAACAATTTAGAGAAAAAAAAAAAAAAACAGAGAAAAATGTCAAACTTTGAATGTATGATTTGGCCAAACGGTGGTGAATTTGAAAAAAATAAAACATGGGTTTTTTTTCCAGTAGAGTAAATTAGATAACCCATAAACCGTTTTAAGAAATTCGTGGAGTTCTAGGAGAATTTCTTGGTTCTTTGAAGCCCATTTTTGCAGGCCGTGAGAAAAAAAGGGGATGTGAATTAATTAACTAATAGTTGATTTAATTCAGCTACTTTCAATTTGAAATCAATGGCGTGCTAATGATTAACCGTTTGCTGACTATAAATCTTTTGCCACCCGTCTAATACTTGCTCCGCCACTTCCCGATTAATAGCAATTCTAATTGGATACGACTCTTTGCTGATAGATGTAACACCTGCTAACAACAATTCTAATTGGATACGACTCTTTGCTGATAGACATAACACCTATTAACAAAAATTCTAATTGGATATGGATCTTCCATAATAGACATAACACCTATTAACAACAATTTTAATTGAATACGACTCTTCCTCAAAGCTTTTCACGTCTGTTGGTTGAACGGTTTGAATCCAAATTCTATCATGCAAAATTTTTATGTGTGGTTAATTTGCTTGAAAGGGAATTGTTTACACACTTGCTAACCTGTAATTAAATGCTTCATGGTGGTTACATGCTTACACTGCAGGAGAGAGCACAATATTGGGACAGAATCACCTTACACGAGTTAGAAATGAGAAGAGTTTCCAGCAATAAACTAAGCAGTATTCTGGTGATATTGTTGTTCATGTTTTTTTGTGGATAAAGGAGAGTGCCACATTCAAATGAACTAATTTAAGCTTCTGCCTAATTTGTAAACTTTCCTTTACTTTGACCAGAAGGGCTTGTTACGTCAGATACAGATCTGCATGTTGGCTCTGCATTTGTCGTATGCTGTGTTAATTTTAATTGCAAATACAGACATTTGCTTGTTACCATCTGAAATTGTTTTGCTTCCACATAACCACTCTGTTTTCATTGATGTTTACGCAGTAAAAAAAATACAGAATGGGTCTCATTGTGAGGACAGAACCGAGGGAGTCATCAAAGCTATTGAAAAGATCATACATTTCCATTACTCTAATATATTTTCATCATTAAAACTATTTTTCTTCATATACCATTTACAAAAATTTTATTTTTCAGGCAGACAATGAAGAAAAAAAAAAAAATATAGCAGATCATGAATAATCGGTCTTGTGCACCAACTGTGATCTTAGGCTCTCTCTCTCTCTCTCTCTCTCCCTAGTACTTACTTGCATAAAATATCTTTTCCAATAACTTGAATCAGAAAACTAATGGTTGACTATATTTTAGCTACGGAATGCAGCCTGATTCTGCAGCTAACTGGCGATTCCGCAGCCATTTTATTACTTCTATAGGTTATAGGTTTGAAGAGACGAAACAAACCACACGAGTAGCTGGGAAAATGTCAGTACATGGATGGTGTCCTATTCATTTGATCCAAGTCAATGAAAAAGGCCTTGGTCAAAGGGAAGTCAAGGTGTGTGTTATCACTAAGTTGCCACACTGAGTCACCGCATGTCAAGAAAAAAATTAATAATTTTGAATCAATGAAATGAATATGTTATTTGCTCACTTTTCTGAAGGTATTGATTAATTTTGGACTGATGATGAAAGATGAATGACTAACTTTTATTCAAGATTTTTAGCTACAAAACTGTGCACATTCCGCAGCTAAAGTCCAATTCCGCAGCCAGAAAAACCTCATTGTTCAAATCAGCCTATCTTTCTCATACAAAATCAGATTTTGATGATTCAAGTACCATTGGAAAGATCTCAACAAGATCTACACAACGGGAGATCCATCATTAGAGTTTAAAATAGTCAATAATAAAATAAATCGCTAAAAATAAGCAACATCAACTTGAGGCACTAATTCCAAAGCAGGTATAAATTCTTTTGATTTTTCCTTTGAGAACTTGTTTCATTAATACAAATTCTCAGTTTTGTGTGTAAATATCATAACTAGAGAGATTTTCCATCTCTCTCCTTTGATAATCTTACATTTCATTGCAGAAGAAGTATTAGTTTTTTTGCAGGTTCCAGGAGGAAGGACAAATAACTATAAGAGAATGGTGTCTCTCTAAGAGACCAATTTGTTTCATAAGAGGATGATCAATAGCAAAGAGGAAATATGCTGACGCAAAATCAGATCCAAACACTTGAAAAACATTCAGATACTATTGTCTCCATCACATCCATACCTCATAATAAGCCATTCACCTCATTTCACTTCATACTTTTCTTTTACATTCACATGCACTTTCCATCTCTTTTTTTACATTCATAATCCACAAATAAAAGCAAGAGGCTCATTCACATGCTTATTGCGCATTTCCATTTCTAATCTCCATTTCCATCTTCCCTTTCCTCTCATTTTCATTCCACAAATAAGCCCTGCTTCAATGCAAATTATTGAGTCCATAGTCCTTTGAGTCTAAGTTCTTTGTAAAAACACTTTGAGGCTTGCATGCCTTAATGGAAAGTCCTCATGCTGACAAACCATGGGAATACATTAATGTCCCTTGTTCGTCAGATCTTCTAGGTGATTCGACATCGAAAAATTCATTTGTACCTAGCAAGATGTGTTTGGGCATCTTGACTCTCATTGTCATCAATGGTGAGAGTTCTTGTGTTGACTAGTGGCATCCATTAATGGGCACTAAGTCAACAATTTCCTGCTATGTTCAACATCAGAACATTTTTTTTCACATAGTAGGAATTGTGCCAATGAGTTTTGAAGACATGAAGACTATTATTTTTAGCATTTTGGAGCAGAATTAGCAAGTTTTAGTAGAAGCAATAAAAGGTCATCTTATCTCTTTATCCATGACTCCTCCTATTCAACCACTTGAAGAAGAATATGATCCGAATTTTGCAGCCACCACACATACAACTCATCCATTCCAAAGGGTAAGTTAAGGTACGTCATTTTCTAACTTTTGACCATAGAATTCCATAAAAAGCTAGAATGATAATTGTTGGAAAAACATTTCTCTTTCTCATTTCATAAAATTGTCAATACCATCAGTTGGAGGGGGAATACATTCACCTTCATATCTTGCCATAACCATATCATACTCAGGAGCCCACATACTTCCAACATATATTAACTATTACATTGTTATTATGAGTATACAATGGATTTTCAAAAAGTGCTTAAAGGATAAATTGGATACAAACAAAATCATGGTTGTCACACAAGAAACAACCATCATGCAATCCAATAAATATATACTTTGCAACAATAATCAAAATATCATTATGCAAAGTTCAAATATCAAAATAGAATGCAACAACAAAAAAATGGTTGTAACACAAGAACCAACCATGTTGCAATTCAAGTAAACACTTTGCAAAAATATGAAGTTATCAAATGATATCATACAAAGTTAAGCCAAAGCTCAAGGATCAAAAGAATTAATGTAATATATATTACATGAGGACATGCAATAGCTTCAGTTGGGGGGTATGTTGGGTATTGAAAATGTCATTTATTTCCATTACACTTTCACTATTATGTCCATTATATCACTTCCATTTCACCTCCATTTCACTTTCATTATCATTGGGCCACATTTATGTTTTTCCAAACTTTATTAATTCTTAGCCTTTTTAAGTCAATTTGTGGTTAAAAGTTAGAAAATAATGTGCATATTCTTATACCTAATAAGTGGGTTGAGATTGTTGACATGTGTAGGTTAAAAGGAGGCTTTTAGAAGACCCTTATGTGGCACTCTAAAGTAAAATTCGAATTTGAGTGGAAAGAATCATGGGATCTTGAGGATATATGTCACATCTCCTAATTTTATTGTAACTCTAAGAAGACATGTGTCTTATCAGTTCCTATTTTGATTATGACTCTAGAGGTAGAGGGAGAGATTCATGGACTCTCATTAATGAGATGGCTTCTCATCTTTTTGTATAAATAGGAGATCTCTCTCCTTCATTTGTTAGTCTTAGTTTGTTAGTTTGGAGCTTGTTAGCTTGTTAGTATTAGCTTAGCTTGGAGCTTATAGTTCTTCCTTGATGGCTTTTGAAAGCTTTGGAGAGCTTTGTTGTACTTTGTAATTTTGAAGAATTTGAATAAAGCTTTGATGTTCTCAACATGGAAAGAGATGTGAAGTAGATGTCATGGAGATCATTAGAATGTAAGGTGGAGTAGGTTTTATTTTGTAATTTTAATTTGATTTCATTATGTCATTTTATTGCTTTCAAGCTCGACAGATTAGATTTTCCATTCATGCAATTTTAATTCATGCAAGTATGTTCAACCGGTTGATTGTAAATTAGTTTTTCTTTACATGTTTTTTCATCAAATAGTGAAATGAGATTTAGCTCTCTACTGACTTTGTTTTTTTTAGCTTTTTAATTTCAATCTTATTCATTTGCTTTGTTAGTTAGTTAGATATCAACTTCCTCATATCATTGATGTTATCTACGAAAGCCATAGCTTAGACTACCTGGCGAGGTAGCGGACTATGAATGATGTGATTTGATTTTAGTTTTACTTTTCTACAATTAGATATCAATTTGCTCTTATCATTGACGTTATTTCCGAAAGCCATAGCTTAGACTACTTGGCGAGGTAGCAAAGTATGAATGATGTGATTTGATTTTAGTTTTACTTTTCTGCAATTAGATATCAACTTGCTCATATCATTGACGTTATCTCCGAAAGCCATAGCTTAGACTACCTTGCGAGGTATCAGACTATGAATGATGTGATTTGATTTTAGTTTTAATTTTCTACAATTAGATATCAACTTGCTTATATCATTGACGTTATCTCCGAAAGCCATAGCTTAGACTACCTGGCGAGGTATCGGACTATGAATGATGTGATTTGATTTTACTTTTATTAGTTTGAAGTTTTTGATTTGTTTGAGTGCAATAGCTTAACTTTTATTTCCGTATTTAGATAAGCAATAGAGACATTGATTTCATGATCAGTATTTCATCTTTTGTTTGATTTAAGTAGCTGCATATTTACACTTTTTTCAAGTGTTTATTTGATCAATAACATGTTTTGAAATCTTTTGAAGTGCTAAGTTTTGGAAGTTACCATTAGGGACATAAACCTTGTCTTGAAATCTCTATCCATACTTGACCTTTAAAAGTATTCTTAAGACCTTAGAATAGGATTTCCATTTGCATTAAACACTTTAGGAAGCCAACAAGAACAAAACTCCAAAAACAACATAAACTATAAAACAACAAAGTAAAAAAAAGGTTAACTAAGCACATATGGTGCACCACACTTCATCAGTTTACGATACTTGAATTGATAATTTATGTAGAGCAATTTAAGACGTTAAATTGACTAGAGAATATGAAACAAAGAGTTTTTTGTATCGATGGAGACCGATATTTACTTTGTGAACGGGTTAGTGAAGTGTGGTAGTTGATCCTCCTAGGAGTGGATTCAACTAGCTAATTGGGCTAACTAGTATTGCAACCCTAAGCCATTTGATGCCATAGGCGTCATGATTGGCAACATACTATATTTGAGCATGGGGCACAATAGCTATGATTGTTTGTATCATTGGTACTTTTGCTCCCCAAAAGATTACGACGATTTTGATTGTCGTACTTGAGTGGTTGCACTCAGGTATTTTCTTTGAATGGGCATAGGTGGTTCATAGAGGCATGATTGACCAACTGAATCAGGTGTTGCGGAGGTAGCTCCAAGACTTTAGTTATGGTATTAACCTATGCAACTTTATCTATGAGTGGGTCATTTTAATTAGATCCACGATTCATGTAGATCTAACACCACCCCACAACCCATGGATCAAGTGGTGGGAACCGTTGATGCAACGAGTAGGTGGAGGTGAGATTGGTTGGTACTTGACTGAGTAGGTGAAGGGTTAGTGCTTTTCCAATCCTTAGATCATCCTAGAGTTTCCATACATGTGGAGTGATCTAGACATGGGATTTCCCTTAGGTGATGTGTGGGGTCTCATAGGTATCTGTGTGTAAATGTTATTCATCTGCTTTCATTGATTTGTATTCTCTTATATATCGCTCATGTTCTTATGGTTGACATTTTTCCTAAATATGTTGGACCCTGTGAGTGATAGCTAGAGAGAGGCGAGGCTGTAAGGGAAGCTCATGCATGGCAGAGATGTCCTTGAGAGGGGGATGTAGAGGAGCTTCAAGGTCAACGGTTGTGACTGCGGATTGGTGGCACACCCCCTAGTGATATGGGTGAGGTGGATGCTCTCTGAGAGGAGAACACTAGGCCTTGGGCCCACCTAAGGACCACATAGGAGAGGGAGAGGGCCACTTGTGAGAGAGAGATGGATTCTCGAGTATGGTTATCACCTCTCATGATAGGCTTACCAGAGGCAAGATAGGCCTTTTTGGGTGAGGAGGTTTTAGGGTTAGCGACCCTAGATGAGAGAGAGTGGCAGCATATCTTGTGGATGGTAGTAGTTGCAGCTACTACAACACGACTGATTTTGGCCTCAGGTAGAGGGAGGTAGGTGGTCCTCTAATAGGTGGTGCAGGAGGACATGAGCCTACTTGACAACCTTAGATGTTGATGTTGTACCGGGGGAAGAACCCATTATGAGGATGCTCCCATTTTTGTATGATGATTCATTTTTTGATGGTGATTGCCTCTTTTTGTACTCAAACCTTATATAAGATTTGAGTACAACAAGAGGCAATCACCATCAAAAAATGAATCATCATACAAAAATGGGAGCATCCTCATAATGGGTTCTTCCCCTGGTACAACATCAACATCTAAGGTTGTCAAGTAGGCTCAAATAGGCTCATGAAAATGGATTTTGCAGCTCATTATTGTGCGTCTTGTATGTATGATGCTTATTTCTTATGGTATGATGGATCATGTATGTTGATGCTTTATATATCTCGATGATGGCCTGTATGGAACACTTTCTAGTCTAGGATGTGGTTAGCAATGTGATTGATGACATGGTTTTGATACCTTGGAATATTAGAGAATGTTACATGATCAAAATCACGTACTAATAGTTGGGCATGCGGGTATTTTTGAAATAGGCAAGGATAATGAATTTGGAAGGTATGATTCAACTGTGCGACAACAAGATGGGAATCAAGGAATATATGCAGGTGGAAGATACTTAACTGGGAAGTGCCTGCCAAGAGGCTGATAATCGCATCATATTGTACTTGATTATTAGTGACTGAACAAATTCAGATATCATTCTGATGTAGGGTGGTATGATCAGGAAAGTAAATGGCCCAAGTTTCTGCAGTGAGATGTTGTGACCATCGAAAAGAACCATAAATGAACTTGAGGTAGTAAGATAATGGTTAATCCATCTGTGACATAGGATATAAGTATAGTTTAGGGTACATGTGTGGTGAGGAAATTGTAAAAAAGTAAATCATGGTACATGTCAACATGATAAGGGAAAACATTGTGTGGTTAAGGGTGAAATTTCTTGAAGTAGAGTCCATTAATGGGACCTTTGATACATGTTCCATAGGGATCTGCTAACATGTATAAGCCTTTGATAAGGAAATGTTTGACAATGTATGGGCCCTTCCATAATGTCTCGAAATTCCCTTTCCTTAAAGCTTCATTGGAAACCTTGTAGTAGAGGACTAAATCCCCCTCATTAAGGGAGCGTAGTGTGATGTTGTGATCAAAATAGGCTTTAGTGAATTTTTTATTGGCTTCATTCTATTGGAGAGATTCCCATCAATATTCATCAATGTGCTATAGTTGTATAATTCTTTGTTCGAGGGGAGTAGTGTCAGGGAGAAGTTTGATTGTGGTGCGCAACATGGGGATCTCACATTTGATGGGAAGTACAAATTCGACCCTGTGTACTAGATGGAAGGGATTAAATCCTATGGATGTTTTGACTAACATGCAGTACACTCACGGATCAAAGAAAAGCATGTGATGTTAGGTGGTTTTGTGTTTGTTTTCCATATATTGTAACATGGTTTCGAGGACCTTATTAACAACTTCCACCTAACCATTAGACTGGGGGTAGTATGGGGAAGAAAAATCATGTGTAAACCTGAGGTGAGATGTTTCTTGAAAAATATCATTCTCAAAGTGGTTTCCATGATCACATCACAAGCTCCTTAGGGATGTTGAACTGCATGATGACATGATTAAAGAAAAAATGAGTAGTAGTGTTAGCAGTGTTGTTGAAGTTGGAAATAGCTTTGACCCACTTGGTGAAGTAGTAAGAAACAACTACTATGTACTTGTGGCCATTTTGAGATGGTGGGTTGTAATCCATGAAATCAATGCCCCATTTGCAGAAGGGGCCAACAATAATAACCGAAGTAAGGGAGAAGGGGTGCTCTGACCTTGTTAGCATATAGTTGGCAATAATCGAATCACTTGACTACCTGAATACAGCTGTGAAAGAGTGTGGGCCAAAAATAACCGGCATGGAGAATATTTTAGGTAGTGGTCATCCTTGCTAGGTAGGCACCACATGCTCCATTGTTGCATTCATTAAGAACTTGTTCTTCCTCGTCAAGGGTGAGGCAATGTCGCATGATAGTGTTGATGCCTCATCAATATAACACATCTCTAATGGGGAGATACCAAGGGGTTTGGTGGCAAATGAATCATTGGTCATTGAGAGAAAGGTTAGGGTTGAAATTTTGAGTTTGAAGGTAGATTAAAATGTCACCATACCAAGGGTCATCAGTCGATATGACAAGCACGTATTCATAAGGAAAAACATCATTCATTGGTGACCCTTGATTATTTGTTGTAAATCAGGGATGAATTCAAAAATAATAAGTCTTCTCGCTTTTAGGGGAATCAAACTGAAGATCAAATTCCCGCAAGATTAAAACCCATTGGGTGTACTTATGGTTCATCATGGAGAAATATATATCCACTTTTATCTTAAAATAAATAAGTAACCTCTTATTATTAATTATTCAGTAATCTGTTAATTATTCATTCCATACCAACAAATATACGTATTTATCCTCATTAATTACTCATTCTATACTTTAAAAAAATGAACATATACATAGTTACAATAAACTAACAAAACATGATGCATATACATACTTACAATAAAACTAGTCCAGATCCATCTTAACCCCAAATCTATTATGCTGAGACTATCAAATCTCTCAAGGTGTGAACATATTTTTTTCTCTCAATGTGCAACCTCTTTTTGTAGTGCAAAACTTAAGGAAAGGTTTTCACCTTGAGAAATTTGTTCCCTCTTGACACTTTATAGACTCAAGAGTTAAAATGGATCTAGGTTGGTTTATTTATTAATAATTATTAATTCTAATTATTATTTTCTTTTTCTTTTTATGTAATTTAACTGAATCAAGATCTCTCTCTCTCTCTCTCTCTCTATATATATATATATATATATATATATATATATATCTTCATTGAGTTAAAATATTTACATAACATAGCATAATATTACAACATTTCTTCGATACTAGACAAAATAACTATTTTAAGTCAATCCATCAGATATACATAGTTACATTAAAACAAGAGACATTTGATGGGGATGTCACCACTCTTGTTTTTCTTGTATAGGTAAGTCTCTAATTATTTCTTGTATTTTGCTGAGAAAACTTAATTTTTTTTCTATTTATGTGGTATGCGACGAGATAACCGTCGGATGAGCGGTGTATGGTAATGGTTGTGAAGAGAGTCATGACCAATGGAAAAAAGTCACCACCCTAGAGCCCTAGAGCAAGAATATCATCTTGCGAGATTGGTTTGTGCTTAGCACTGAATGCCTTACATCATTGTCACTTGAAGAGAGGAAACAAAGATTCAACAAAGAGGACAGACCACAAGAAACTTGGCCATGGTCTATTGAATGGATCTTGTGGGAAGATCAAATGCTCAAGGATTTGCATAAGAGAGTAACCACTTGAGAGAAATGCTAATGAGGTAGAAAAATGACTATGTGAATGGAAATGAATTAAAATGCACACAAACTTATACAACCAACACGATGGTTGTTAGGTCCCTATAATACTAGTGTAACCCCTTATTATTATTAGTACAACCCCCTTATTATATTGTTGTGCCCATGTAATCCCCATATTGTTATTATTGTGCCCTTACATTATTATTGTTATGTCAACTCTTGTAAACCACTTGTTACGTTGTCAATTTTCACGAAGGAAATGATAACAAATTATGAGGATACAAAGAGAAACACCTTCTTTAGCTAATTGATAAATATCAAACAATAGTGTTCAATGGCAGAGCAGATTGAGGAATTTCAAAAATTGAATATAAGGGAAAATGATATTCCAAAGAAGCAGAGGATTGATGTCTCCATGGGGACTTTAAAGGATAACATTAAACATGAGGTTCGTCTTTGGGAACCTGATTCATTGGAGAAGGCATTCAGGTTGGCAAGAAAAGTGGAAAGAAAAATTATGGCAACAAGGAATTCTACCCCTCACAACTATAAATGTGGAAGTGTTGTTTCTCCTGGCCTTCCACAACCTACAAGATTGACACCACAACAATTGGAAGAAAAAAGAGAAAAATGGCTTTGTTACAATTTTGATAACAAAGGCACTAAAGGTCATAAGTGTGCTAAGAAGAAATTATTTTACATAGATTATGAAGAGGAGGAAGAAAAGGATCAAGAAACATCAAAAGAAGAGGATATACACCAGGAACCAACCCTAGGGAAATAAGAAATGAATCCGACCATATCTTGTAAAGTAGTGGCAAGAATTACCACTCCTCAAACTCTCGAGATAGAAGGACATATCAAGAAGAAAAAGGTTCATGAAGTGAAAGATCACATCAAGAGTGAAGAAATGAATCCGACCATATCTTGTAATGCATTGGTGGGAATTACCACTCCTCAAACTATTAATATAGAAGGACATATTAAGAAGAAAAATGTTCAAGAAGTGAAAGATCACATCGAGCATCAAGAAATGAATCTGGCCATATCTTGTAATGCATTGGAAGAAATTTCCACTCCTCAAACTATCAAGATAGAAGGACATATCAAGAAGAAAAAGGTAATAGTGTTGATTGATTTGGGCAGTACCCATAATTTTATTGATTGTAAGATAGCCAAGGATTTGAATTGCTTCCTATATCCAGCGCCACAGTGTCAAGTGATGGTTGCAAGTGGAGGAACTATAAATTGCTCTAGAAAGTGCCATAATATCAAGCTATCCATTGGATAATATGTATTGAATAGCCCAATGCTTTCCATTCCAATGTGTGGTGCTGATTTTTTACTAGGAGTCCAATGGCTACAATATTTGGGTATGAGAGCTTTTAATTTTCAAGAACTTTTCTTGAAATTTTTTTGGGAAGGAAATGAAGTTGAATTGAGGGGTATCGAAGGGAAACCAGGAAAGATAATCAACTCTAACAGTATGACAAAGCTTCTAAATAAAGAACAATGAGGTGTAATTGCACAATTATGTTCACTAGAGGATCCCACATCGAAATCATGTATTTCTCCAGATCTCCAAAACAATTTGGACAATCATTCCAAGATATTTGATACTCCCAAAGGCCTCCCACCTATTCGTGATCATGGTCATGCTATTCATTTGATTCCAGGAAGTGTTCCTCCAAATATCAGGCCTTATAGATATCCATATGCCCAAAGGAGTGGGTACTCATTCAAAAGTTGCAGAATATGCCAATTCAAACAATGTTGCGAGAACTTTACAAGGAAGGAAAAATCATATTGGAACCTCAAGCAGTCACAGAACCGAGAAATCAACAACTACAAAATAGATCAATTTCATAGTATCTCATCAAGTGGAAGAACTTACCTGCTGAAGATTCCACATGGGAGGACAAGAAATTATACAGAAGCATCAAGAACTACTCAAGCGTTGAGGACAACACTTTTTGAAGGAGAGGGGCATGTTAGGTCCCTATACTACTAGTGTAACCCCTTATTGTTATTAGTACAACCCCCTTATTATATTTTTGTGCCCATGTAGTCCCCATATTGTTATTATTGTGCCCCATAGAAGCCCACTATTGTTATTATTGTGCCCTTACATTATTATTGTTATGTCGGCTTTGATTATATTATGACCCCTTAGACTCCTATATATAGAAAGGAGGTGTTGTCATTTGTACCATCTAACAATTGTTCATTTGTGTAATGTAAAGGAGGTTTCCCCCTCGAAGAGGCTTATTTCTAAGGCATTTATCTATCTTTTCTATCTTTTTGTGAGTTGGTTTCATAGCAATGGCAAGATTCGTCACGAATTCGAGATGTCTTTGTCAGTGAATTACTATGACGAGCGAATTACTTAAAAACTAAAATTTTCTACCCAAAAATGAAACAATGAGGAGAGGGAGTCTTCAAAATTTTTCTTGTCAACTACACCTTAAAAAAATAAAATGAAATTGTAAAGGCTTCTCTACCCAAGAAAAATAAAGAATAGATGGTTGGAAGCCTTCATGTTGAACAACTCAAAAACTCCAATTTTTGCAGCTAGTTCACTCTCCCTAAAATCAATTTTGTATCTTCTGTGTTGGCCGCCAATATATAGACCATGAGAATATACCTGGTATCAATTAGGTCATCTATTTCTTGTAAAAATATGAATAGTTATGGAAAATAAGGTCAAGGCCTAAAGAAAACATCCCGTGACAGCTGGAATTTAAGCATTGTGATTGATGTCGTTTTGAGTAAGAAACAAGTGCTCTTCTATGTTTAATTTTCATTAGGAATGGCTCTGTCAATGAAAGCTCAAAGTAACAATAAGGTCAAGAAAATTGTCACAAGGAAGAGGAGGTTATATTTCGAAGATCCTAACAAATAAACATGGTAAGAAAATTGACATAGTCTGTAGTAAAATCATTGGCATTGTATTTATTCTTCAAGGCACTATGATAACACACAAGAGCTAGATTGAATTCATTGCTTCAACTGAGGATGTTTTTGAATGAAGAAGAATCTAACATGGTCATTGCATTAAAAGAATAATATATGCTTATTCCACTTTAGAAATCTATGATCATCCATCATAGTGTTGGATCCTGAAACAACTCTCTAAAATTCTGAGAATGGTGAACCCAAGCTTTATGGTTATACTCAGGGAGAGTTTTTTTTAGGATTTGACCCAAACAAATCACATAACTTAACTATAGAAAATTTACATTCCCAACACCATCCCATGGATTAGAATTTCAAAATTATGCATTTATATTTGTGATGAGATTAAAAATGGGACTATTTTTAGATGCATTTTGGGACTAAATTCAGAATCCCCTATACACTCAAGGGAAATCAAAGCATGGAAAACCAACAAGGATGTTATTGCACTAGCAGGAAAAGGCATGAATAGTTTTCACATATCATGATTATATTATCATACTAAAACAATAAAAATTGTAACAATTTAAGCTTAAAAATAAAGTTTGTTTTTTGCAGAAACTACGATACATACGTAAAGTAGTTTTTTTCACATAACTTTCTAAACTTATGGTATTACAGAAGCTCAAAGTCCTATTGTATTAAAATAAAATGAAGTTGTCATCAAGAAAAATATAAGAAAAGAAATGTAACCATGTTATAGTTACATAAATCAAAGATTATTGAGAACTAAACTCAAAAAATAAAGTAATTTTTTTCCAAAAAACTACAACACATATAGAAAATAGTTCTTTTTAGATAACTTTCTAAATTTATGGTATCACAAAAGCTAAAACTCCATTTGTATTAAAATAAAATGAAATTTTGATTGACAAAATTATAAGCAAATACAAGTAGCCAAGCTACATTGACATGTTCAACCTATTAAAAAAAAAAAAAAACACTCTTTTGACTGTTGCATATTTTTGCTAAAGGTTTTTGTAGATAGAAGCATATTTTCTATGAGATTGTGTAAAGACAAAAAATTGTAGTAAATATGGAGAACATTGACAGTTGGAGTGATAGACTTGATGTGTAATTGAAACAATATGTCCATGTGTGATTGGAAAAAAATTTGTGACAATGAGCAACAAAAGAAATATTAGTGCAAGAAATGAAATGTCAGTGCAAAAATAATGTGTTTCAAAATACTTTACAAGTAAATTAAATTTATTGTGCCACAAAGTGTTTTAGAAATACAAATACATTGATAACAGGAAAATTGGAACAATTGATGATGCAACAAAGGTTGTTTAGAGTGGATTGATTTCAATGATGATGTTGTCGAGTGTCAAGGTAAAAATGCCATGGACTTAGCTTTCTGAGAGAAAAGACCATAGATGATATGATTTCCAAATGGTTGAGAAGTATTCACGTAGTCGTGGAATTTTCAATTTATTATCTATTTTTTCGTCACATGTTTCCAATGTGCATTCCACGCTGAGACGATAGTAAGATTTTGTACTTTCCTTGTAGAATGTAGAGGTTATGGAATTTGGAAGACTGGTGTTTGCACATTTACTACATATTTGTTGATAAATGTGGATAAAAAACATTTTTTCTCTGAGTATTCATTACACATGTTTCAAAATCAATACTAATGATTAAGTTGTAACATGTTTTGGTGAGAAAAATGATATGGTTTTGAATAGAATGTTAAGTGTGCAATAAATGAAAAAAAAGAGAAAGTGTTGTTGATTTAATGAGAGATAACAGGTGTGATTTTTCACACATGTCACTGAAAACATCAATGAAAGTTGTTTTTCAGATCGTAGCATTTGGCACCCCTTTGGACCATTCCTAACAATGTCTTTGAATAGATAGAGTGGTCTGTTTTTGGATGCTAGTTGATGCTTTGTTGCTAGGAAATTTTATTTGTAATAGGTGAATGCATGAAGATGGGTTACGGTTTTTGGCAAGTGCACGAGTTTGGAGGGAGGGAAAAGAAGCTCGATCGAGCTATATTTTGCACCTCGATCGAGCTCCTATGCAAACCACAGTTACGTAAGAGATTGATCGAGATTTTTTTAAAACTTCCCACCCAAAACACAATGGGGATTTTATGGTTTAAAGCGGTCGGTCAATCTATAGATCGATCAAGCCCTTTTTTAACCATGTTAAGAGCTCGATTAAGGGTTTGTTGAACCCTTGATCGAGCTATTTCAAATTTTACCTCAAGTGCTTAATCGAGGGTTTTTTGGACCCTAGATCGAGCTATTTCAAATTTTACCTCAAGTTCTCAATCCAATGGTTGAGGGCCTAAAAAATGGAGTTTTATCTCCCCTTCTGCAGATTTCTCTGCAACACCATTTTGCACCCTAGCAGACTTGAAGTGGAATTTGTCCTTATGTGGCAAAGTTGATTATGTTAGATTCATGAAGGAATCCTCTATCCAATGGCATATGAGTTTGACATTTTCTAATTCATATGATATTTTTCATATAATTTATTTTAAACATAATTCTTGAAATTTTTTTGGACAGTTTCAAAGGAGCTGAATAAAAAATCAATAACATAAAACATAAAAGATGAAAAAAATTCAAAAAATAAAAATGCGTTCCTTTACGAGTCCTCTTCAAAAGGGTACTCTTGGTTTTTGAATTTATTTAAAGAGTAGAGAATAATCTTTCGCAAAAACTTGTGTCTGCAAAATGCAATTGAAATATTACTTTTCCAACTTCGAAAAATAATAAAAAATATAATTTTGGATAAAAGAATAATTTCTAAATATAAAAAACTTAGTTCTCTCCGTGTAGAGCATGATCATATATATATATATATATATATATATATATATATATATATATATATATATATATATATATATATATATATATATATTAAATTACATATTTTATATTAAGTTATGCTATGTGAACACATGCATACCTCCTAAGAAATGCCAAAAATTGCAAGGAAAAACATTTCATTTAAGGGAAAATTGAAAGATTATATGACATTAAAAATTTCTGCAAAAAAACCATTAGGACAACAACATAATTCTCGAAAAATTGTCCTTTTACTCCGAATCAAAATTCACAATGCCTATATGACTTTGAAGGCATCAATTCAATAAAAGAGTAAAATTTTGAAATTTCATTGCCGCATTTAGCCCAAATATGTAACCCATCTTCATGCATTCACCCTAATGTTCATTGAGTTTCCACTGTTGTGCATTGGAAAATATTATGACTACAATTATTACTTAATTTGGGAAATTTCAAAGCTCCTTTTTCCCCTATGTAACTTGCTAGAAAAAGGAAAATCAAAACAATAGTCACTAATGGATTTGAAATAGAAACTGAGGAATGTTTTACCAGAACAACATACTTACAATTGTTGTATCATTGGTAGTCTAGCCATCCTTGATATGGAGTTCAAATTTCCTATTTTTTTGGTGACATGATATAATTATAGTTGCAATAGAACCAACTTGGTATGTTTCAATTAATACAATAAGATTTCGTATTGTTGTGTCTGGGGCCAATCTGCGATTGTTACAAACTTGAGGTATTTTTTGGACTTTCGTATTTTTATGCAAAACTATGCAACATTTTGAGTCTCCTCTTTCATAGATTTGTTTGTTTCTTATTGCAAATTCTTTGATACAAACATTGTTCCTAGGACAAAAAATGTCACATAATCAATCTATAAGATTATTGCTTATGTTCACTGTGATGCTCAATTGTCGACTTTTGTCAACAAGGTCTACATGTACAAGATATGTTTTGACTCGTGAGTTGGAACTTTTGGTCTAACTTGGACCATACACTATGAGTACATCACCCTAAAAAACATTTGTTTCCTGTGCATAGTTGTATAATTGAGCATGGGGTTGTTTGCATAGTCTTTAGTATGTGCATATGTAAAATCAAGTCATTTGGTTTTGATAAAGTTGCAATTGATTTACAAGGATAACAGTTGACAGAGTTACAAATATTCAAGTTGAGCAAGTAATCTTACCTCTTTGTATTTTGGTCCTTTGCTATTTGTTCATGGAGAATTTGGGAATCTGTATTATTGTTTTGCATGTTGTTTTCAAGGAAGTCAATCACCTGTTGTCAAGAAAAGAAAATCAATGAGTTGAAGTATGACATAATTGTATAAAAATTATTTTTGGATATTGTTCAAAAACATATGAGATCATGATCATCTTCGATATCATAAGATATGAAGTAGTAGAAGAAATTGTTGACACAAATTCTGTAGGACAAATTGGAACTAGATGCAACTTATCAAGAAACCAATTGATGATACTACTAAGAGTTGTTGCTCAATCTAGCATAAAATCATACATGAAGACTCCATAGAATTATGGACACATGATCTTATTAGCAACTGGAATTTCAAATTCCACTTTAGTCGAAAATCTATGTTGTTAGCTTTGACTATGGTAAACAACAAACACAAAATTTATCATGTAATACATGCGAGGACAATTCATAGAGTACAAACAAAATAAAACAACTTACAATCTGAGAAACTTTGCTTACCAGAGAACATGGGCTATTTTCCCTTATTTCCTCTTTTTTTTTTTATGGCTCCTTGTGACAAGTTTCTCTTGAGGCCAATGTGAGACAATGCTTACTGGATGGTAGTATCTGACAGAGTAAAAATGCTAAATTCAAACAAAGAGCCACTCATTTCAGAAGTTATAAATGTTGAATAACTTGAGGGAAATATGCATTAGATTTATGTTGGAACAATTATTAGAAATGAAGGTGATTTGGCCACAGAGACAACGCATGTGTAGCTATGAGGCATGGATTTCTACATTTTTTTTTCTAGTAACTAGATATTTGAATCTTCATAGGTTTTTGCAGACTTTTTTATGCATAAATGAAAACAAGAAAATATTGGTGTGGCTTTTGCAGATATTTCCTGAATATAAATTCCAATATATTTGAAAATAAGTGCATATGTCTACGTTGTATATTTTCAAATATGATAATTGCTATGAGTTTTGAACATTTGGATTGATGCATATGAACATTGGAAAAATGGGCTAAGTGAATAGTAAAGGTATGGTAATGAAAATAGTGTGATGTTTTGTCTAATACGCATCAAAGACATGGAATGTAACACTATTACCTGGGAAATTTGTCCAAAAGTAGTCAAACATAGAGCCATAATTAGTTGTCAATTTTCTTGTATGGAAATTCAAGCTGTTATTTTGCATAAATAGTAGTTTTTTTTTGTTGATGGCTATTTTGCAACATGTCCAAGTTGAAATTACCAATAAGCACAATTGGATATTTGTTAGTTGCATGTTCTAAAATGAACTTGATGAAATCAATGATTTGATGGCTATTTTGCAACATGTCCAAGTTGAAATCACCAATAAGCACAATTGGATATTTGTTAGTTGCATGTTCTAAAATGAACTTCATGAAATCAATGACTTCTTCAACTTTTGCATTTGGTGTAATATAGACATTTGTGAGTCTAATGAAATTTTCTTGAAAATGGAAGGTTGCAATTATTGATTCAATGTGGTTTGTTGTATAAATGAATTAGTTGTCAATTGTGTTATTTTTTGTGTAATATGTCAGAATCCTATGCAAATGCAATAGTTGTATGTAGTCACATTTTTTGGCAAACATTTGGTTTGATGGAGAAATTTTTTTTTTTGTTTCTTGGAAACAAAGGATATTAGCCTTCATCATATCACAGTCGTAATTCTAAAAAATTCAATGAGAAGCTATGTGTGTTCAATAAGCATATTTTCAAACATTCCTAATTATTCGAATTGAATATAAATTTATTTGACTTGATAGGATGTAGTTTCTTTAAGTCTTTGTAGTTCTAAAGTGACTTCGCCACAGAGAGAGAAGTTTTTTGCTACAATTTGTTTAACAGATACAAAGATTTAATATCTTTGACTTGAGAAAGCATAGTGTAAACAAGTCCATGTTGCTTAACTCCTTTTGGTTCAAAAGTTAGTTTATCCATTATCAAGCCTTGTGATCAATGTATGGTCCATGCAATGGCAATTGAACATAGAACTTTTCTCTTGTGAAACAATTGTTGTTGTTTGATTCATTGTGCCTACAAACACTTGTAACAAGTTTCCAATTCGGTAGTATTCCATCTTTGAACAAGTGGTGCATTTTCTTTTCATTGTATACTCCCAATTTTTGGATTGGAAAATTCAATCCAAATGATACCATTTTCAAGTGTTGTGGATACCCTGAAAATGCCTTTAGCATCATTGAATAAGCCATATTGTATGTCATAATTGTCGCTAATCAATTCAACGAGCATGTTTTCTTTGAGCAAAATGGTAGTTGGCAATTGCATTTTCATGTTTCTATGGCAATTTTCATTTAATGATTTAATTCTTTGATCATGCACATTTAATGTGATTGTTTCTGTATTGATGAGAGAACATTTTTTCATTATTTTCTTGTACGATTTTTGTTTAATTGGAAGAGGTATGGAAATGTTAGATCATTTGGCGGCATCCGTAACAATGTTTGTTTAAAAATGAAATATCATCATCGGTATGTGAACACGTTCTAAGTTTGTTTAATATGGACAAAAAATATTTATTTTCTTGTTGGATAACTTGTTTTAAGTCACAAATTTTGACATTTTCTTTCCATAAAATGTAAGGAGCAATAGTTCCCTTAAGGTTTGGATGTTCAAATATCCAACGGTTATGTAAAGGTTTCGCTTGGCATAAGTCACCACAAAATATTATGACAACATTTCCAAATGGTGTAGTTGGAGTGTGCATGATTACACAAAGCTAATTGTCAATATTGTATAGCAATCAAGAGTCAATTAGAGATGATCCATCTATGAGAAAAATTCTAAGTTGTTCATACTCTTTGGTCAATATATCAAGTGTGTTGGAAGTCAATGGCATCATGTTGCATGTTGAAACTGGTAATTGCGAAGTTGAATAGATAGTGACATTGTTTGCAATGTATGCAACATTTCTAGTAAATGCAACTATGAGGCCCTTTTTTCATGGGTCACTTTGCAAGTCTTTGTTATAGTATCACATTAGTGCATGATAAAGTGCTTGTGCAATCAATGTTTTCCCCACTCCTACACCTCCAGTAATAAACAAATAAAAGGGGCTAAATGGATTTTTTTCTTCCATAGTATTATTTGTTTTGTTATTGATTGTTTCTCTTCGTTTAGTTTTCTCCTAATGGTATGATATGTTATTGTGCTAAAAATAAAGAGATTTTCAACGGATTCAATGGCTTTATATATCTAGTTTGCATTTTTCTAGATTTTATTTTTTCTATCAGGTTATGTTGAATATCATATTTTTCAATAGGACAAGCACTTGTGTCATGTTATAATGGAAAATGAAGCACATGCATTTCCTCATTTTTCTCTGCAATTGTAGTAGAAGCAAGTTCAATGTCTCCCCATGGTAATATTGAACGTAAGAATTCTTTTTCATTTGCAGAAAAATGTGTTTTTGGGACGAGTATGCCTCAGTCCATGTCTCACTAGCCTTTTTTAATGTATATTCAGATTCTTTATATGGGATATAGAGCATTATCTTTTCTCTATAATGGTTTTAAGGATCCTTTTGTTCACTGTAATGAATGAATCATATGACACAAGGTTTGATTTTTTATTGGTTGTTGTTTTTAAGGTCGAATAGGAGGAAGCATATTTTGATAAGAAATGTTTTTCAAGTTCAATCGGTCATGTGACATTTATTAATGATTTTCATGCACACCATGTATTTAGAGTTATTGGGTTCTTGTTGCAAGAGAATAGCTTGTTTTTAAGTATGTTCATTTTTTAGTTAGAGTTGTGTTAATGAATCTCGCATATCTCCCACTAAACAGGGTCACCCACAAGCTCGAGCAAACCCCTCAGTAGCAAAGGTGCCCCCTTGAAGCCGAAACAACTCTGATACAAAATGTAGGTTTTAACCTTATAAACAATTGTGAGAACAAAAAACAAATATACACAAACATTTTCCCCTGGATCCCAAAACCAAGACTACTAGATTGATTTTTCATTATATTCCTTTCAATGTTACAATACATGTAAATACAAGTCGAAGCATTCATAAACCCCAATCCATTAACCCTGGATTAGAACATAATTGTAGTTCCCTTGACCGGATCTACAAAATACCATGGGAAAAAACTATCATGCCCAAAAGCATGTGCAAAACCCATGCACAAAACCATGGATAGGTCCGCCCACCATCCTTGGGTCTGCCCAACTATTATTGGGTCCACATAAAAAAAAATCTCGAGCCCCAGACCCCGTGCTGGGGGCTACCGCCCTCCTTGTGACCCCCCCCCCCCCCCCCTCCCCGATACACTCGGTGCAATGTACAATATGTGGGGCTAGTCCTTGAAAAAATATAACACATACCCAGTAATGAGATGTGAAAAACTCAAATCACAAGGCTTTGAATCACCAACACAATCATAGATATGCCATGAACAGAGCTTGTATTACTTCAAATGTGAAAACAAAGTTTAAAAATTTAATTTGATGTTTTTCTCTTTCAAAACAAAGCATTTATATAATGGTTTCAAGATTAACAACTTAAGAAATTATTACCTAGAATCAAGATCTGGAATTGACATCTAAGATTCTATATCAAAATAGGACTTTTGCTTTTCATGATTCGTTATTCAAGGAGTGAATCATGAGAAGGCATTCATTGACACATCATTGGCTTAAACTGAGATATTCATTTCTCGCTCGCTTGCTATTTCCATGCTCGATTGATTGTAGATTCAGTGCCTTGATATTCTGCGTGAACCAAGTATTCTAGAGCCTTGTTGACTGCAAGTTTGAACAATGACCCATGCTTATTCTGAGAGCTTCCATCTATGACCAGTAGGTGGATATCAATGTAGGTGACATTAGAAACTATGCATGTGCTCTGGTCTTCCTCTATCACATGCTAACCTAGAGAACTTAGGATTTTGCTGCAGAAATTCAAGTTAGTTGCAGAAACTGCATAATTCGGTAGTTATAACATACTTTAAACCAATTTCAAAAACAAATTATAGAATTTGAGCTATTGATGGATGATTACCTTTTTATTGACATTTGCATGACCTAGATGACCTTTAATTCATAAACGAGATGAAATGAAGTGAAATGGTGTAGCAAAATGGGTGGAGAAAGGAAACATGGATTGTCAAAAGGAGGACAATTATGAGGTTCAACACTATTGTCAGAAAATTTTTGTCATGGTTTTGTGTATTTTGGTCAAAGTGTTTTTTCCATTCATCATTGATCACTCTATGATCATTTTTGTATAAAGTGGAGTTGCACAAGTCATGTAAAGCAATGATCACTTTCTTTGGCTAAATGTTTCCTACAAATAATCATTCTTGTGCTCAATCTTTCTCTTTAGCATAGTTGCAATTGTGAAGCAGTCATTGATATTTCTAGGCAAGGTTATTTGAACTTTGTCCAAATTGGTAGGGACATTTATATTTGTAGGCAAGGTTATATTTGTGATGTTTTCTACCCAGGTTGCCTTATTTGTGCAAAGGTCATTCTTGGTGCCACCAATCTTTCCTCTAAAGGTGTTAATTGTGCAACATAAAGTCATTTTTGGTTTCATCAAATATGTAGAGGCGATGCAAATGCATACAAATTTTCGTTGAGTATTGCAGTATTAAAATATTTGCAAATTTTCTCATTGATTTTGATGGGTTTGATTTATGTTTTAGAAATGAGATTGGAAAAGGATGATAATGTGATTATGTCAATGGGCCACATGTCTTTTGCAAAATTAAACATGTCACAAATGCAACATGCATAAGTAGGTGTGTCTTGGATCGATTGCAAATATGTCTTGATTTCTTTAATTGACTATATGCATTTTCTATGTTCTTTTTTTAGCAAAACATACAATGTTCGTATTGCATATTTTAATTTATGTGAGCGACTCTATTGCTCATTGGGTTTGTTAGAAAAAACACCAAGACTAGTTTGCTATTGTATTTGCTCAATGACAAAGAATGTAAATCTTGTTCTGATAGTATGTAATGTTTAGGTAGATTGAAAAATGTTATCTTTATTGATGCTTTATTGTCAATTGAGTGATAGTTCAACAAAGAGCAAGATGTAGTTGCATTGGATTTTCTGTCAACAAGATGTTTAGAAGCAATAGTTGACATAATGTTGCAATTTTTTTCGTTTGATATTGATTCAAGCATTCTTCACACTTTTTCAGTGTGGCTGATATTTTTGACACTATTAATTTTCAAAAGTGCATGATAATGCACATGTGATCTGGACAATGGAATATGCATGAGGTATAGCACTTTTGATGAAGTGTTTGATTAATAGAACCTGAAAGTAATATCTTTGATTTCTACATTCCAAATGTATATATTAACATTAAGTAGTTCACATATTCTTTGTATTATAAAAGCATTTCCCTTTATATGCCTATTTTCATATGGCATTGATACATTAATGATTTAACCTTGTAAATCGTTGATACATTGTTCTTGTTCAATGATCTTAGCATGGAGGTTTTCTTCCAAGCATTCAATAGTTCTAATGTCATTGCAAATGAAACAACTGTAAACATTTTGTGCAATTATTTTTCTCATAAAAACCATGTCAAACCATGGTACAAGTCATGAAATTCATTGATAATATGACCATAGACTAAAAAACCTTGTTCCAATAGGATTTGTTCAATTGAAAAAATTTCAAATCTTTTGGAGGAACATTGACAAGGATAATTGAATGAATCAATTGATCTAGGAATCAGAGCTAGGATGTCAATTGTTCGGTGCAACAAGAGTGGTTCAAAATGGACACATGCAGGGTTTTGGTTATGCAACAAATATTAAATTGATAGCCATCAATGTGTTGATTGAAGCGAAGATATGGTTGCCCATTTTGTGAATAGCCAAACATTGACAAGAATCGACAACCAATTAGAGAACTATTTGATGCAAAAATCATTTTCCCATCATCTAATTGTAGAAGAAGCATAGAGGGAACAAGTTGTAGACAATCCTTTCAAGTATGTTTGAACATCATTAACATGGTGGAGGTTTTCAAGGTACTCAGGAGCCAGTTTAGTATGCAGTTATTGCAAAGCGGCATCATGTCAACAACTCAAGTAATGAGGGAAATGATTAACAATTCCTTCTCACATTTCAACTGAGGTATAACAAAAGTGAACAAGAATAGAAACATAATAAAAATATAGTCCCTTGGATACTAGGAGAGATTTTGTAGTCTATTTAAATTAAATCTAGATAGCTTGTGATTGATTTCTTGCAAGTTTGACTTATTCAGTGCAAAATCATTTTTCATCGCCATGTGATTCGATGGGAAAATATGGAAAAATGTCAAATAAGAGACCTCTTTACAATGGAAATAACATGAAATATGTTGAATAGTCAATTACCAACTACCACTGAAAAACATTATGAAATTTTCCGTATAGGGTTCAGTCTCCTTTCTTTTCTATTCTTGTTCACCACTTAGCCAAACATAAGTACCTGGCTCTGGGACAAAGAAAATGAAGAAGAATTTATAAGGAAAATTGAAAATGGCATTGTTTACATGTGATCAAAGAGAGGAAAAATATAAAATCCTACTTAAACAGGGAAAATTGATTACATGCATGCATTTTATATTAAGCACATAACACTAAATGCACAATGTACTAGCAGGCATGAGTGTCTAATTCAGATTCAAAAGGTTTTCAAATTTTGAGGAAGACATGTATATTTTATCATACATTGAACGATAGGCTAATTGGACAAGATTCCAAGAGGCCCAAACAACTTACAAAAATTAAAGCATGGTTGGAACTAAATGAAAGGAGCTAGGTAAAATAATCAAATTAAGAGGGCCTAACTTAAGGAAGCAAGGATGATAGAAGTATTATTGCAAAATAAAATAATGTTAATATGAATAAATATCAACTAATACTATAAAAGCAAAAAAGTAAAATTCATTATCAAAATGGTGAAAGCCAATGTTATCAAATTATTTATCTTTGCTTTCTTTAAAATTGGAGATATAAAGGTTCTATAAGAACTCATTTGTTAAAATTAGCACTTAATTTAAACTGAGAATATATCTGAAAAGTTGTTGGCATTATGATTCTGGTATGGCTCTATGTTACAAATGTTGTACTTGATGGCAACACCCGTGGCAATGCTCTGATCAGGCTCTCAAAATGTTGAAAATTAAGAAGTACGCAGGAGAACAGTTCAGAAGACATGTACACGCAGGTACAACGAGAAGGGACCGCGGCCAGACACGCAGGTGAGCCGTTCAGGAGGTGCGTACCCCAGTGCACTCACTTCAAGGCAGAGAAAAGCACACGTGGGGTTTATCATGTTTAACCCATGGTATTTAGCCGACGGTATTTGTGTTATTATGGTTTTGGCTCGTGGTATTGATCCATGATTTTAGGAGGAGCTTGCCTATATAAATAAAAGAAGATCACTTTGCTAAGTATCTTTTGAAAATTGAATATCTTAAGATCTGAAATATTGGGTTATTGTCTTAAAAGCTTGATCTATATGAAAGTGAAGTTGAAAGAAAATCTGTGAAGGGTGATCTCTCGAGCACATGATCAGATCTGGGCATCTGACTAACTGTGGCACACTCGTGGACTGCCAATTCGGCCCTAATCAGAAGTACGCAGGTGATTAATGGTACAGGTGCGTGGGTACGCAGAGCAGAAACAGGAAAGCTGCGTAGGTACGCAGAGCAGAAGAAGGGGTACTGCGTGGGTACGCAGAGCAGAAGAAGGAGAGCTACGTGGGTACGCAGTGCGACAAAGGTTCAGGTGCGTACGCACAATAAAAGTACGCGGCGCGATAGTGTCTCTGGGTGCGTACCTGCAGTAACAGTATGCAGCGCGATAGTGTCTCTGGGTGCGTACCTGCAGTAACAGTACGCAGCGTGGTTGAAGAAACAATGCGTGGTCACGCAGTACGACAGAAGGGTCTCTGCGGGTATACGCAGGGGAGCAGAAGGTGAAGTGCGTACGCACGCAGACCAGAGAAAGAAAAACTGCGTATCTGTCTTAAGACATTTTGTTTGGCTGTATTTTTCTGTTGACAAGGTGTTCTGGGTTTAGTTCTATTATTGTTGATCTGGTTACTACAGTTGACTGGGTGATTTTCTTATACTTGATGATCATTTGAGGTTTATGGATCCAGTTTGAAAATTTATGAAAAGTGGTCCTTGTAAGAAAAGAAGTAGGGGGTTGTAGCTCCCTTCCAGGAGAGACTGGAAAACGAGAGAGAGTTGTAGCTCTCTGCAGGTTGCAGCCTGCGTATTGGTAAAGGACTGCACCAGTACAAAACCATTGTAAAAGGAGTTTCTAATTTGAAAGAAGATAGAGACATATTGCAGCAGGTGGTTTTCACCCACATTGGGTTTCCACCTTATATCTGGTGTTCTTTGGTGTGAATATCTGTTTTCCTGTTCATGCTCATTATTTTATGGTACTGATATGAAAAAATAATTCAAAGTATAAATAAGGAAGATTTGTTAAAAGTACTTGATAATACTGATTCACCCCCCTCTCAGTATTATTTCCAACAATTGGTATCAGAGCAGGTCCTTCAGAGAAGCTTGATCGCTTGAATGAAGATCATTCATCATGAGAAACTACGAGAGGGAAGCATCAATCAGGCCACCAATTTTTGATGGGACAAACTTCAATTATTGGAAGGTAAGAGTTACTGCCTATCTTCAATCTCTTGGTATAGAAGTTTGGGATATCATAGATACAGGCTACGCTTTTCCTTCAGCTACTCCTACAGATGCAGCTGAAAAGAAGAAATATGAAACAAATGCTAAAGCAGTCAATACTTTGCTGGGATGCTTATCTCAAACAGAATTCGTAAAGGTTATGCAATATAAATCGGCAAAAGAAATATGGGACAAGATTGTCTTGAGCTACGAAGGATATGAACCGGTAAAGCGTGCTAAACTTCAAACTCTCAGGATTCAGTATGAGAATCTCAGGATGTATAATGATGAAAGTGTGGCTAACTATTTTCTTTGAGTAGATGAGATTGTTAATTGCATGAAAAATTTGGGTGAAGAAATAAAAGAGGCTATTGTGGTTGAAAAGGTTCTAAAATCATTGTCCCCTAAGTTTGAATCTAAAGTATCTGCAATAGAAGAAAAGGAAAATCTACGAATTCTTACTATGTCTCAGCTACATGGAATTCTAACTGCTTATGAAATGAGAAAGGGAGGTCCATCAGACAGAAGAGAAGCTGCTTTCAAGGTGTCAGGAAAAGGAGATTATTATGAAGCAAGTCACGTACCAAAAGAAGAAGAAGAAGAATCAAATTTTGTCAGAAATCTTCAAAGGGGTTCTGGAAGGTTCAGAGGTAAGTTACCTTTTAAATGCTTTGCTTGTGGAAGAGTTGGTCATTATGCTGCAAAATGTCCTTATAAGGATAAACGAAAGGAACCTGCTAGATGGAACAAGAAATAGGGTGCAAATAAGAAAAGCTACTACACTCATGAAGATAGTGATGGTCTATCAAATAGTGATGAAGATGAACAAGGTAATGAATATAAACTGTTAATGGCATTTGAAGATGATGATTATATGGATGCTATAGATGTGGATAACCTTTATGAAGAAATTACTAGACTCAAGAGATGTATAGAAGAAAAGAATATGATCATTGATACTCTACAATTTCAAATTGATGAAAAGGAAAAACATCTTGAAAAATTAGAAGGTGAAATTGTTGTTCTTAGAAAAGAGATTGAGAAAAAAAAAGCTATTAATCTTAAGTTTGTCAAAGGATCTGAAACTCTGGATGAGATTATCAATGTACAACATTCTCCTCTAAACAAGACAGGTCTGGGCTATAATGGAGAAACTTCTCAAGCATCCACTTCAAAAAGTTATCTTGATGCAACAAAAAGGAATGAGCAAAAGCACAATGGAGACTATCAGGTAAAGCAGGGACGAATTGCAAACAAAGACTATCAGGGGCAATCCGTCTTAAGAGTGAACAAAAGCTACAACCAGCCACAGGTAAAATCCTCTCAATTTGGTTCAAGAATGAATGACAATAGAAATTAGAATCACTTGGCAGGTAGATTTGATAACTGCAGAAGTTTCTTCAATGGACACTGTTTCTCTTGTCATAACTTTGGTCACAAAGCAGCTCAATGTGTTGCATATAAAACAATCATGACTAGAGAAGCTCAAAAACAAAGAAGTATGACCGGGATTACAAAAAGGACATATAACAACTTTTCGGCTCTTGAAAATGAAGTTGAATGTTCTATTTGCAATAACTTTGGTCATGAAGATTCTGAATGCAGGAGCAAGTTTCAGCAGAAAAAGGAACAAGCCTCAAGCACCAAAACATGGAGAATAAAGGAACCACAAACAGAAAGATGTGGGATAGCATTTTATGCAGAGGGACAGGAAAATCTATGGTACATTGACAGTGGATGTTCGAAGCATATGACAGGTGATAAAGAAAAACTTGAGTCATATTCTGCTCTAGAAAAAGGAAAGAAAGTTTCTTTTGGAAATGATACTCCTGCAACTATAAAAGGAAAAGGCATAGCTCAGTTAAAAGAAAAGTTCAAGGCTGGAAATGTTTTGTATGTTGATGGATTGAAGCATAATCTTCTAAGTGTCAACCAGATGTGTGATCAAAGAACCGAGGTGATATTCAGATCAAATGGATGTCTTGCTCGTGATCTTGATACAGGTAAAACAATGATCAAAGGCAAAAGAACTCCAAATAATCTGTACATATTTGAAGAAGGACAACAAAAATGCTATCTGAGCAAGGATGATGAGCACTGGTTATGGCATCGGAGGTTGGGGCATCTAAGCTTTTCACAAATAAGGAAAGTATGCAAATATCAGGCAGTTCGCGATCTTCCAGATATCAAAATTCCTGACAACAACATATGCAAATCATGTCAGTTTGGAAAACAAACCAGAACTAACTTTCCAGAGAAGGAAGGATCAGCTAGAATGCCTCTTGAGCTAGTACATACAGATACATGCGGTCCATTCAGGAAAAGAACACCTCGAGGAGAAGAATACTTGATATTATTCATTGACGATTTCTCCAGGTTTGTCTGGTTAGGACTTATGAAGCACAAAGATGAAGCATTCGAAAAATTCAAATCCTTCAAAGCCTTGGTTGAAAATGAATCAGGTCACAAAATTAAGTGCCTTAGATCCGACAGAGGTGGGGAGTTTACCTCAAATGAATTTTTTGATTTCTGTGAAGAGCATGGGATAAGAAGAGAATTCTCTACAGCTAGAACTCCTCAGCAAAATGGAGTTGTGGAAAGAATGAATAGAACAGTCCAACAAATGGCTCGTGCTATGCTTGATGAGTCAGGAACTCCCGCAACGTTCTGGGATGAAGATGCACATGCTGCGGTTGTTATTCTCAACAAAACAAATGTCCGGGTGAACAGCACTCAAAATCCTCATGAGCTCTGGAGTGGTAAGAGTTCTTCGGTAAAGCACTTCAAAATCTTTGGGAGCAAATGCTATATTAAGAATACTGATGAGCAGCTTGGCAAGCTTGAACCTAGAGCAGATGAAGGCATTCTTCTTGGTTACTCTCCACATAGCAAAGCATACAAGTGCTACAATAAAAGACTTGGCAGAATTGTTGACAGCATTGATGTAGTGGTTGATGAGAAGGGATACATTCCTAGGCAAGTACATCATGAAGACATCGAAGAAGATGAAGGCTACCCTCAAAGACAGAATGATGAAGAAGAAGAACCTCAAGAAGAACCAGAGGAGCAGACAAGAATAGAAGAGAAAACTCCATCCAGATATGTTCAGAAGAATCATCCAGAATCTCAGATTGTGGGGTAGAAAGAAGCAGGTGTACAAACAAGAAGAACAGTTGTAGAAGCTTCAAGCTATTTGGCATTACTCTCCTCCACTGAACCACAAAATGTGAAAGAGGCATGCAAAGATGAATGTTGGGTGAAAGCAATGGATGAAGAACTTGAGCAGATCGAAAAGAACAACACTTGGGAGCTGGTTCCTAGACCAAAGGATAAGAATGTTATCGGAACAAAATGGGTCTTCAAAAATAAATTGAATGAAAATGGAGAAGTAATTAGAAACAAGGCCAGACTTGTTTGTAAAGGGTATGCGCAACAAGAAGGAATAGATTTTGAAGAAACCTTTGCTCCTGTTGCAAGACTTGAGGCCATCCGAATGTTCCTTGCTCTCTCAAGCTTCCAAAACTTCAAAGTATTTCAAATGGACGTGAAATCAGCCTTTCTAAATGGAGACTTGGAAGAAGAAGTATACATTGAGCAGCCAGATGGGTTCATTCTTGGAAATAATCCAAATTTTGTGTGCAGATTGAAGAAGGATCTCTATGGTCTCAAACAAGCTCCAAGGGCTTGGTACTATCGTTTGGACAAATATCTTCATCAACAAGGTTTTTCAAAAGGATCAGCAGATAGCAATCTTTATATAAAAGTTGAAAATGAAAAATTACTAATACTTGTTGTGTATGTAGATGACATTATCTTTGGCAGCAATGAAGAAGCTATGAGTCAAAGCTTTGCCTTGGTGATGCAGAAAGAATTCGAAATGTCCTTGTTGGGAGAACTGACATATTTTCTTGGTTTGAAAATCCAACAAAAAGAAGGAGGAATCTTTTTGTCTCAAACCAAGTATCTCAAACAAATTTTGAAGAAATATGGCATGGAAGATGCAAAACCAGTATGTACACCCATGGTCACAGGATGTAGCCTCAGTGCAAATGATGAATCTGCAGCAGTGCATCAACCAACCTATAGATCTATGATTGGAAGTTTACTTTATTTGACAGGTACTTGCCCGGACATCATGCATGCAGTTGGAATAGTTGGAAGATTTCAGGCAAATCCGAAGGAGACTCATCTTCAGGTAGTGAAAAGAATTTTCAAATATCTTCAAGGGACTCAAAATTATGGCTTATGGTATCCTAGAGATATAGATCTCACACTTCATGCTTATACAGATGCAGATTGGGCCGGAAGCGTGGATGACAGGAAAAGCACAAGTGGTGGTGCGTTCTTTATGGGTTCCAGACTAGTATCTTGGTTCAGCAAAAAACAAAGTTCGATTGCCTTGTCTACAGCTGAAGCAGAATATGTGGCTGCTGCATCTTGCTGCACTCAACTCCTTTGGATGATGCAGACTTTGCAGGATTTTCAAATCACTTGTACACCACCTATCCCCATCTTAGGTGATAACACAAGTGCAATCAACATATCAAAGAATCCTGTCATGCATTCAAAAGCCAAGCACATACCAATCAAGTAACATTTTCTCCGGGAACAAGTGCTTGAACAGAAGGTCAAGTTGGAGTATGTTCCTTCTAAGGAACAAGTTGCTGATATACTCACCAAACCATTGCCCAGGGAGACTTTTGAATACCTCAGGCAAAAGCTGGGGGTAGTTGATGCATTATCTTATTGTTGAAACTCGTCTGATTGATGGTTGTACGCATGGTTCATCTGGGGCATATGCGTACATGTGCTGGGTGGCTGATTGGTTGAAGATTGAATGGCACAGGTTCAGGGGGAGCATATAATGCATTGTTGGAATTATGGAGGATGTACAGAAGGAGATCATGGAAGCTTGTCTGAATATAGCTGCAATATGTCTCTATCTCTTTCATGATCTTTTATGGTGTTTGGTGGATTATGGTTCTTCTTTGCAGATCTGGTTCATATTCAGGGGGAGCATGCTCTTAGGGGGAGCATAACCCTTTGCCCTTGATGTCAAAGGGGGAGAATGAAGCTGAAGATTTTGAGGTTGCCATCAAGTCCAAAGGGGGAGATTGTTGGCATCATGATTCTGGTATGGCTCTATGTTAGAGATGTTGTACTTGATGGCAACACCCATGGCAATGCTCTGATCAGGTTCTCAAAATGTTGAAAATTAATAAGTACGCAGGAGAACAGTTCAGAAGACCCGTACACGCAGGTACAACGAGAAGGGACCGCCGCCAGACACGCAGGTCAGCCGTTCAGGAGGTGCGTACCCCCAGTGCACTCACTTCAAGGCAGAGAAAAGCACACGTGGGGTTTATCATGTTTAACCCTTGGTATTTAGCCGACGGTATTTGCGTTATTATGGTTTTGGCTCGTGCTATTGATCCATGATTTTAGGAGGATCTTGCCTATATAAAGCAAAGAAGATCACTTGGCTAAGTATCTTTTGCAAATTGAATATCTTAAGATCTGAAAGATTGGGTTATTGTCTTAAAAGCTTGATCTATATGAAAGTGAAGTTGAAAGCAAATCTGTGAAGGGTGATCTCTCGAGCGCATGATCAGATCTGGGCATCTGACTAACTGTGGCACACTGGTGGACTGCCAATTCGGCCCTAATCAGAAGTACGTAGGTGATTAACGGTACAGGTGCGTGGGTACGCAGAGCAGAAACAGGAAAGCTGCGTAGGTACGCAGAGCAGAAGAAGGGGTACTGCGTGGGTACGCAGAGCAGAAGAAGGAGAGCTGCGTGGGTACGCAGTGCGACAAAGGTTCAGGTGCGTACGCACAGTAAAAGTATGCGGCGCGATAGTGTCTCTGGGTGCGTACCTGCAATAACAGTACGCGGTGCGATAGTGTCTCTGGGTGCGTACCTGCAGTAACAGTACGCAGCGCGGTTGAAGAAACAGTGCGTGGTCACGCAGTACGATAGAAGGGTCTCTGCGGGTATACGCAGGGGAGCAGAAGGTGAAGTGCGTACGCACGCAGACCAGAGAAAGAAAAACTGCGTATCTGTCTTAAGACATTTTGTTTGGCTGTATTTTTCTGTTGATAAGGTGTTCTGGGTTTAGTTCTATTATTGTTGATCTGGTTACTACAGTTGACTGGGTGATTTTCTTATACTTGATGATCATTTGATGTTTATGGATCCAGTTTGAAAATTTATGAAAAGTGGTCCTTGTAAGAAAAGAAGTAGGGGGTTGTAGCTCCCTTCCAGGAGAGACTGGAAAATGAGAGAGAGTTGTAGCTCTCTGCAGGTTGCAGCCTGCGTACTGGTAAAGGACTGCACCAGTACAAAACCATTGTAAAAGGAGTTTCTAATTTGAAAGAAGATAGAGACATATTGCAGCAGGTGGTTTTCACCCACATTGGGTTTCCACCTTATATCTGGTGTTTTTTGGTGTGACTATCTGTTTTCCTGTTCATGCTCATTATTTTATGGTACTGATATGCAAAAATAATTCAAAGTATAAATAAGGAAGATTTGTTAAAAGAACTTGATAATACTGATTCACCCCCGTCTCAGTATTATTTCCAACAAGTTGGGTCTTTGAAATTTTATTTTTGTGTTTAAAAAATAGTTGTAAAACTTCTTAGTTCATTTTTTTGCGGAGGATAATAAATGATGCAATACTTCAACTTATCAAATGGGAAGAAAATGTTGGAAAATAGGCCCTAGTTCTGATAGAGCAAGCATTTTCTTCAACCATGTCTCCTAGGATCCCAAAATTCAACCCAACTATCATGATTGTCTCTCCATTCCTCCTGGTTTCGATAAGAGTGTCATCATTGACACTTCAACTCTATGAAGAGGTCATGGAGAAAATAACCAACTTGGTAGCTCTAATTATTTATGTTTATCTTTAAATTTTTCAAGTTAGAGATCTACCTAGTCTTTAGGGACCTTTTCTCTCATAATCATAATTGAATTTAGTTTGAGAATTCAACAAAAATATTGGTTTTCTATTTAATATTTAAGATTTTCATTATGTGGTTTCTATTTTGATTTTGATTCAGTTTAATTGCTATATTTGATCATGGATGGAAGTTAACACGTAAACTTAATTGTTCATATATGTTGTGGGCACATTGAATAAAGATGTTGTTCTACACTCATTGCCTACTTCCCTAATTATTTAAAATGAATGGCATAAAATCATATTGACATAGATAAAGAAAATGAAAGAATGATCAGTTAGCGACCCTAGACTCCTCAGTGTGTGTGTATATATACATACTATATAATGTGACTATTTTTTTGTTTGTTGGATTTTTTATTTTATTTTTATTTTAAGCTTCATGGGATAAAACTAAGTTGAAGTATTTAAACTCATTTTATTTCACAAAAACCCAACTAATCTAGGAATTAGTTTATATTTCCTAATTTAGTTAGGTTAACATGAAATATGTTGGAATAGTTCATGAAGCCTAAAATAAAAAATATCTAGATGAACAAAAAATTAATCACATTTAAAAAATGCATCGACGCAAAGAAAAATGAAAGGGCATGTATATCATCTATGAAAATCAACAAATTGAGATAGAAGAGCCATAGCATAAATGATTAAAACAAAAATATAGCATTGAAAGATGAACTAAATGAATACCAACCCTTATCATAGTGACATGATTCTAGAAATGCGGTGCAAGATAACTTGATAGGCCAACGTAGACTAGGTCCAATGTTTTAGAGTAGAATGGACCTCTTCCTGAGTTCCAAGATCCCATAATTCAACCTGACTTCCATGTCTACCTCCACATCCCTAGTTTGGGCAACATTATCAAATAATAGTTCATCTATGGGAAGAGGAGGTCAAAGAGAAAGTAGGAAACTCCGCAACTCCAATTTTTTATGTTTATTTTTGGTGTTTTTATGTTAGAGATCTTCCTCAAAGAATTTGATTTGAGAATTGAATAAAGACGTTGAGTTTTATAACTCAACTATGAAATTTCCTAACTCATTTTAGATTTTGTGGGACAAAATATGTTACAACACTTCAACTCCTCGAAATGACTTTCCAAGAAGATAGGAAGATAATTTTCTAGTAGAGCATGCCTCTTCATGATTCCTTTTAAATCATTCCATTTACCATGACTTTTGACTCCTCATTCCAAGATTTTCAAGATTGTTTATTTTTTAAGATTTTGTTTAAAGTTTAGGTATGAAACTTTGTAGCTCAGTTTTGTGTTTGTGAGATAAAATATGTTGCAATACTTCAAATTCTCACGATTGAATTTCATTCAAGAATTTATAAAAGATATTGGGTTCCTAATATTTTCTTTTCGTAGATAAAAAGTTTAGTTATGAAGTTTCCTGATTCATTTTGGATTTTGTGGGATAACATAAAATATGTTGCAATAATTCAACTACTCAAATAAAATGTAATCTAAGAATTGATCGAAGATGTTGGGTTTGTATAATTAAGAAGGTCATACTATGTTCAGATGGTAAATTATTTTCCAACTACTAATTTATTTTTCCTCTTTCCTACAATGGTTGGAATATATTCTTTATTTTTATTGTAAATCTAGTGATTACTGTATGCAAATGCAATCATTTTCAATTTTTAATTTGTATGTTCCGTATTGAAATTCACATTCACTTTTTCCACTATTCATAAAAAAATCAAATGCAATGGTTTTCAATTTTTTATTTGTAGGTTTCATATTGAAATACACATTTAGTTTTCCATTATTTATCAATATTAAAGGGCCAATGTTAGACAGGGTGTTCACATAGCCATTATTCACAGCTCGGTGTTGTCTCTCCCACTACCCTTGGACTTGCAATGGGACTTGGATATCTATTGTGCCTAGCCAAACACTCTATTTCCAATAAATAAGCTAATTCCCATTGCTTGTTAAAGTTGTAAGTAGTTACTTTCAAGCAAAGTCTATTGTATTTTCCATTTGGGTATAGTCCATCACACTTGAATGTCATGAATTTAAAAGAGAGAAACATGATGCAATCTATGGAAAAAGTTGGAATAATATATGCTCCTCAAAGCCAACATCTAGGCCAAAGGAATTCTTCTCTTTGCAGTGTTGCATATCCTAGCATGGTTTTCAAAGCACCAAGTAAAAAAATAAAATAAAACTATAAGGGTTTCTCTACTCAAGAGAAATAAATAATATATGGATGGAAGCCTTCATGCTGATAAATAGACATCCCTCTTATGGATTAAATAATTTTAGATGTAGCTACATTATTTGAATTTTTAAATTTATAAACCTAACCCATGCAAACTGCTAATCATTGTTGTTCAAAAATGGGTGTAACCATTGGCAAGTAGAAGATTTTATTAATTCATAATGATTTTTTACAATACTTCAAAGAAATTGCTACATAATAGAAATTATTTCATTACACAACTTTCATCGACAAACCCATTTTATTACATGTAATAAATATCATTACAAAATGCCTTTATATCAAATATTTGGCTTGTCCATTGCTATTTTATAAAATACTTTAATGCAAACTAGTCTTAACTCTAACTTATTCTATACCTCAAATTGTTAGATTTCCTTAAGGATTAAATATTGTAACTATACATCCTTAAGGATTCAACATTGTTGGTAAACATTTAGTTGATCTTGTTGGTCTAATTTTGTCTATGTTATTTGAATTTATTTGTAACATGGTTTGATTCTTTGATGAGATGCTAGCTAGACAAAGTAATAAGAATTCAAAAATACAAGTTGAACATGTTTATAGGATTATCAATAGAGTGAATATATCCTACATCTAGAACATGTCTCATGAGTTGAGAAATAAATAAATTTAAATATAAGGAGAAAATAAGAGTCAATTTCTAATATCTAGAGAAGCCAAAGCTTAATTGTTTATTGCATGCTACAGATATTTATATTAGAATTTAACATAGGAAATGGCCACAAGTTGCCTCTCGTTCTTGCCAATCCACCTGAAAATGGAGTTATAATGACATACTACTAAATATTTAACAACTCAAACAATGGTGGAAATTCTACGACAATATTAACAAAACTATGCAAATTTTCTCACATCGATAATGATATGCACTGAATAGTGAACGTGTTGACTAGTTTAACGAATTTACAAACAACCTCAGGATGAATTAAGTTTTGAACACCCAACCTACACATCAACCGACTACTATTCAATGTTGAAAATATCGAATTTGAAAAGAGTGAACCTTATAAGGTAATTTTATTTAGTAAAGATGAGATAAGGAAATACAATGTATGCTCAAACACAAAGTAAAAGTAAAAACAAGGAATCAGTAAATAATTCTAACGAATAAAGCTCGAAGTATGATTCAAATTTTTGCTACATTTTGATGGCATAATTTGAAAAAAAAGAATGCTTGGAGTATATCATGACAAATGTATTAAGTTAATACTGGTAAGGCAGGCGACTAAACATAAACTTAAATTTAACTCCAGATAGAGCCCTATCATATACCAATGAACAAATGCAAAATTGACAAAATAGCAGATGAGGAGGACGATCTCAATCTTCAAAAAATGTTTTAGTACCAAGAACTTCAGAAAATGTTAGGGTTATCTATACTTTGCAATGATTGACTTATTGAAGCCATCAATCTGTTAAAAATAATGGAAAATAGGACAATGCTGAGAGGGGAGGTGAATCATTAGTGTGACCAAATTATACAATTTTTCACATATTACACTTGTCAATCACTTTAGAAACTACTGATGCAATCAACAACATAACTCAATCATGTAAAAGATAACATCATAACCATTACTGTACACATGTGAAACATATATAGAATACATCAATCTTCTTTCATTTATTTGACAAATACAAGCTTCAACCTTGTTATTACATCACTGTCCTGCAAGATACTTGTAGTTTTATCAACTGCTAATAAAGGAACTTCTATACTTGCTCTTTTTTCGGTTTTCACTAAAAGGGATTGTTTTCCCTACTCGTTTATCAGCCACTGCTGAACGAGACTACTTCCCTTTCTTGTTTTCCAGCCACTGTTGAAAGGGATTATTTCCCCTGGAGTGAAAGCTAACACTTTTTATCCATGTTGATCCATCTTTCATCCATTTTCAAACTTGGATCCATAGGCCACTTTCTTTCAAAAATGCATAACTTTCTCGTCTCAACTACTCACAAAAACCACAATTAAAACTCCTTCAACAATTTTTTATTACTGAATAAATCACCAAACACTCCAACAACATCAATCTTGAGCAATTACAAATTTCACCATAAAAACCTCTTTGCTAAATACATCAAAACACCATTCACCAATTCATTCTCTTCCTTCTCAACACCTCCCAGATATCAAAATTGATCTCTGATTCACCTCTTATGCATGCTAACATTATTCATCTTGTTGCACCAACAACCTCTCACACACACTTCTTGGTTGCTCGAATTCTACTTATAAAGAATTTTGGACTGATATTTTCCGTTATTGAACTTTAGTTATCCCAACTCCTTCCTTGCATGAATCTTTTATGTTTTTCTTTTATCCTGCTTTTGTCAAGTCCTTTTAATGTGTTCTTCAAGTCTTTAATCACTGCTCTATTTTCTCTTTGAGAAAAACTAAGTTAAACTGTTGTTTTCCTCCATTCTAGTAAGTTACAAGATTTAGTAGAGGTACTTCTAAATTTGGCTAGCTCCAAATTTAGCTACACTACTAAATTCTCCTTTAAATTTGGGGCCATGCCTCCATATTTATTTCCAACTCATTCATGCCTTTGTTTTATATTATTTTTAGAGCTCTGATGTATATAGCATATAAATGAAAAAAATTCCAAGTTGTCAACTCATCCATCCACAAGCCTAATGGCTTTAAACATAGCCAAAAGTACCTAAAATCAAGACTAATGATTTGTTCGGGCCCAAACGCTTTTTATATAAAATGTTTCCAAAACACTGATAAATACGACTTCATTGGGCCCATTTTACCTTCAGCGCTAAGGGATTATTTTCTTTTAGAATTATCTCATGCCCTTAGTCTTCACCATTATACTGAACCATGTTTTGGAATTAAACTTTAGCCCTTGGCCTTCCCTCTAGGATAACGTGTCAAGTGGTTCCCCCATTGTTCCTTTTTCCATTGGTTGTTTCGTCTACCATTAGCTGCTAACATTTCCCAGTTCTCTATCATCTTGGAGCTCCTTTGGTGTGTTTTCTTGAATTCTTCTAGGTTGAGGGAACCGAGATGAGATGACCTGATGGGTACCACCACTGATCTTGTGCACCAATCAAATGCAATTCAGCTTGAGTTGTCTCTGAAAACTACCACATCTTCCTGATGCCTAATCAACCCAAAGATACCTTCATGTTCACCATATAAATCTTCTAGCATCGCTAGACTAGGAAGACATCATGCTTACATCACTGGCGCCACATGGTGCCATTTGAATGGTGACACATGTCACTCGTATTTGACATATCGACCACTTGAAAATGTCAAAAATGCATGCCACATGCTCTCCCTGTGAATAAATCAAGCTTACACTATCATCCACCTATGCATCCATTAGCCAATCACATTGCGCCATGTGTCTTCCTATGAGGAGAGAGAAATTGGTTCAGGCATTTGTTTTCGACCAATTTCTTTATTAAATTTTATAAGAATAAAACCACCAAATTCAAGCTTTTATATTTTTTCTTACCATGTTAGCCCAAATCCCCCCTTTATTGATTCTTCGCATTGTTGTGCTCTTCCACGCTAGCCCAATTTCCTTTTTATTGGGCCAATGCTACCATTCTGCCACATATGTTCATCTTGACATCATCATAGGCTTCCCTTCTATGCTCAGGTTTAATTCCTTTCGGGCTACCTCCATAGGGCTAAAGTGTTATGGGGGTTCCACCATAGACCAATAGAAACACTTTTCACTGTAATGTTGTCCTATCATCCTATCTTGGCTTACGTCATCCCAGTTGCTCACTTTGTGATCAACTTTGAATTTTCTGAGGTAAGACCATTAGGATGAGTTGTGTTGTATGGGCTTCACCAACAACCAATAAAAATTTCTTTTGTTGCTCCTCTATCAGGCCATGTTTGTTTGATCCTTTGAATAGTTACTCCATTATGTTTGGAATCCCTGCCAAACTTAACTTGCTTTAAAGGGTCATGCTCCAATTTAACTCTACAACTTTGACTTTCAGGGGTTACTGAATTTGACTGGAAATAACTTATGATCTAGGAGGCCATTTGTACCAGCCCTTGGTTGATTTTCCATGTAAAAAAAATATAAGACCAAGGTCATGGGACACGTATTCCAAACTAAATGGTGGGCATAAAATCTTAGTGGGTGTCACTTTTAGTTAATTAATGGCTATGGAAATTGGCAAAGGCATTGGTGAACTAAAAGAGGCAATAGTTGGCATTTTATTTATGAAATAAAGGAAAATAGGAGAAAAGGAAGATGAAGAGACACAAATTTGCATGAGAGAGAAATTAGAGAAAAATGAAGTAAAATGAAAAAAAGGAGACATCAATGATAAAAAGGCACCTGAGAATTAGTTGACAGTTTTTCTCATTCTTTGATCAAGTTCGAAAAAGGAAAGAGAAAAAGTACTTGGACAAGGAAAGCAAAGCAGGGACAAGGAAATCAACAATTCCAAAGTGTGGTCGTTCTTTTTTCCATTGATGTCAATTGCACCCAACCCTTCCCATGCATGCAATTGGGTGTATAGGTCAGTGAAAAGCATCCCCATCTCAGGGTTTTTTCACCTAGGGTAGTTGTTTGGACTCTGAGTGACCTGTAGGTCTTGTAGGATGTTAATTTGTGGTCAAAAAGTCTCATTTATAGGCCCTACTTCCTTGACTAGAGCTATGAGGCCGAGTCATGTCATAGTGGCACTCTGCCTCACATTTACCTGAAGGGCTTATAAAAGAGGGTAAAAGTGTTGTGGTGTGTTACACCATTCTAGAACTTCTATATACCATTGGAAAGCTTGTCCATATCACTATCCAACTGAGTGGGCTCCAACTATATTTGAGGTGATCTTCTATTCTAGAAATGGCTCCAAATTCTCTGCATATTAACCAATTAGCTCCACCACTATTGTTCATCAATCTACTTGGAAATATTTGAGCTCTGCCTTTGTAATGCATGTGTTGATCTTCCTTCTTCTTGCAATATTCTCTCTTTTTTTCCATTTCATTACCTTTGATATGGATACAACACTATTTACACCCTTGACATCCTCCTTGGGCCAATATCCTCCTTATGCCAACAACACCTTTGACAGTAACAACATATAAATACTTGACATCAATTACCTGACATCAATGAGAACATCCTTTGCAACAACACCTTTGACAATAAAAACATATCAATACTTGACATCAATCAACGAGCACCACCTTTGCTAACATATTCTAACAATCTCTCATCATCTTCTTTTCCTTTGCCATCAATGACATCATATTTCTAATATTCTCCCCCTTTGACATTGATGGAAACACCATTATCAAACAAAACCATAAAAGCAAAAACAAAGTGTACTTCTTATTTCTCCTTGTTTTGTTTGGATGTTTCTCCCCCTATGATATTCTTCTCTTCTGTGATACTTCTCCTTTTATGGTGTTTTCTTCTCCCCCTCTTTCTTTGTTTTTGTGCCCCCTCTTGCTTTGTTCGAGATACATCTCCCCCTTTAACATCAATGGAAAAGATACGAAAATGCTCCCCCTGTCATCAATCTCCCCCTGTCTTATTGATCCTGTGGACCTGTCAATTGCTTCATCTTATGCTAAAAAACTTCAGTTATCTTTGATATGATCTAAGCAGCTTCCTTTATGTCTTATGGAGAATATTGAGTTGAAAGGTAGAGGAGTAATTACTCCCAATCTCTACCTCAAGTAGTCAAGAGGGATATCTTGTAGAAATTCCCATTGTAGATCAACAGATTATGCAATATACTAAAACACAATACAAGATCTACTTCTACAACACTTTGCTAAAGTTTAATCAAATTGAGCAAGATCAGGAGAACACATATAACTGAGAATGAGAAATCAATCACAAATAACGCATAATAAATAACCCAGGGAAAGCCTCAACCTAAAACCCCAGCTCTGTATTATCATACAAGTGGAAAATAGTCACAGAATTACACAAAGCCTTAGCTTGGAAGCCAACCAGCTCTCAGTATAATCCCTTTTCTATTCATAGACAATCAAAGGCCTCTCACAAACCTTCTCCCCTTCCCTCCAAGCCTCCTATTTCCTTGCACGGTTTTTCCTGGGTCCAGTGGTTCCACTTGTGTGAATTCCCACCTCACACTGCTCACTTGGCTAAGAAATAACTACACAAACCTGAAGGAGATGAATCCTTATGCATGGATGAGTTTCCTTTATAGGAAAAATTCATCCAACTGATAATACACTGTCCCTCCTCTGATCTCAACTGGGTCTCTGATAGAACTGACATGCATGAGTTATTTATGGGAGAATATTTAGTTATCTGAAGTGTAGCAGTTACATGCATGCAAGCATTAACTAACCGAACTCACAATTAATTCAACAAACTGTTTGAATTAATCTAATTGGACTTGACTCAGTTAATTGAGCCAACTAATTACAACTCATAATTACAAATCACTCGTATCCCTTTAACTAATGGATAAATCCCTTAATCAAAGGAATAATTGTTGCATGTCCTCACATAGACTTCATGTTTATTTTTCCTCAACTAATTAACTCAAGATGAATTAATTAATTAATTTACAAACAACTGCTAAGATCAAATTCGAATTTTACTTCACTATTTTAGTTCAGGGACTAACTAAAATAGGAATCTATCCCGAACTACTAAAAATAGCAATGCTATTTTTAACACTTGCATTTTTCATTCTTTGTTTCTCAGTCCAACACTAGTACCTGAACTACTATTTATAGTAGTGCTATTTTTAGCACTTCTATTTTTATCATTTCTTGTTGCCATTTTCAACAATCCCTCTCAACAAGAAAGGCTTCAACTCGAACCCGATCCTGAACCTTTGGAATCTTTTGCATGCAACACTTCTTCCAAGTGTGGACACTCCAGCAACTTTAGAAACAAAAAACTCCCAACTGACCTCTCCGTTGGGCTACAAACATACTCTAATGTTTAAGCTCCCTTTGCCACTAACAAGTGCTCCCTCTCTGACCTCTGAGCTGTTGCAACATCTCCATGCATCTCACACCATTGCACACCCCTCTGTGCCATCCTGCATTGTTGCAACACTCTTGTGCCTCTCCCATTACTATAGCCTACTATCTCTACACAATCTTGGGACTCTTGCATTGTAGCTCTCTCTGTCGCTCCATCCGCACCTGTATCTACCCACTCAGCCAGTCCTACTACTCCTCATTGGGGCTCGCGTAGCAAGGTCTAATCAAAGAGGTTGGGTGCCTCAATGATCCTGCCCTATTTTAGCCTTCTTGGGACTGTCACTCAACATCGCCCCACCTCCTACCTGGAGATATGGATGCATGTGATCCCTCTGCCCACTTGGCTTGAAATTTCCCCCTACTGGAGGTCTCTGCATGAGTGGATGCCTCCACTCTGTCTCCTCTCAGCTTCCACAGTTATGGTTGCTCCACAACCGCCTAAAGATGCTTCACCAATGGTAGCTCCTCCACAATCGTTTAAGACTTCTCCTATGGCTACATGTTGAGAGGTAATGTACTCTTCATCTCAACCATCAATATTCATTAGTTGCCTTACTCCTCAAGGCTTTGAATGCACCTTGAACCTCAAGAGCATACAGGTTCTTGACTCGTGAACCGATCTGCTTCACCTGTCTCGTGATGATGTGACTAAGGAAAGCCTTTCCCTTACTGAAGACTACATCATAGCCTCTGTCCTCTAGCATCACGATCGACACCAAGTTTTTCTTCAGTCCTGGTACATACTTGACATTGTTCAAGGTAATGCAAGCTCCATGCTCCCTCTGAAAAACAATTGTGCATACACCTGAGACACTATACTTTTCATCATTACCCATCACGATCCGCATCTGGAGATCCTTCTCCTCCAAGGTACTGAAAAAACTCTTGTCACCGGTCATGTGGAAAGAAGCTCCACTATCAAGAATCCAACCACTTCCCACCATGGATGAAACCATGCATGAAAAAAGTGTGAAATCCAACTCGAATTGTGAGGCAAGTGCCTCACCTTCTGATCCTTCCAAGGATACCTTCTTGGATTTCTTCAGTGGACAATTTCTAGCAAAATGGCCCACCTCATGAAAACGAAAGCATCACACTTTCGATTTATCAAACTTCTTCCCATCATGGGAAGAACTGGATTTGGGATGGGACACCTTCCCTTTCCCTTTCCTTGCCTTACTCGCTAAGGCTAGATTTTCCTCATCATCTTGCTTCGATGAGGATCCATCTCTGGCGCTTCTTCTCATTTCCTTCTACATCATATTCGACCAAATTCGTTCCTAATTTGGTAGTTTTTATGTTCCATTAACCAAGTCTTGGTAGCTATGCCAACTCTTCGGAAGATCGAGGAGTGCAAGACTCACCATGTCATCATCAGCGGTCGTGATCCCTACACTTCCAAGCTCATCCTTGCATGTGATGAGCTTGTTCAGATATGTAGAGATCGTGTCACACTTTTCACACTTGGTCTTACGAAGCTTGTCTTTCAGCGCCAGCTTCCTCTGATCGTTGTTGTTCTAATATAGATCTTTTAATGTTTTCCACATCGAAAACGGTGTCTCCTTCCCATGGAGGTTCGAGACAATGTGGTCTTGAACTCCCTCCAAGAGGATTCTCCTAGCTCTAGCCACACATTTCTTCCATTTCGCCAGTTGAGTAACATCAATCGGCTTGGGGACTTCTTGATCAATGAATTCCTTTAGACCACTATCCTCTAATACTGCTTCCATGTGATCCTTCTAGGATATATAATTTGAGCTGCCATCAAGGACATACTCGAGTCTTAAACTGTTGAATGCCATTGGTGAAATTGAGATGTGAGAAGAACTCGATTTCTATATTTAGGAACCACAAACTTCGAACTTCTTCCTTCTTGTATATTTTTCTTCGCCTTGATCACCTTTGCTCTGATACCATGTAGAACTTTTTCTACAAAACCTTGCTCTGATACCATGTAGAAATTCCCACTGTAGATTAACAGATTATGCAATATACTAAAACACAATACAAGATCTACTTCTACAACACTTTACGGAAGCTTAATTAAATTGAGAAAGATCAAGAGAACACATATAACTGAGAATGAGAAATCAATCACACATAACACAGAAGAAATAACTTGGGGAAAGCCTCAGCCTGGAACCCCAACTTTGTATTATCATACAAGTGGAAAATAGTCACAGAATTGCACAAAGCCTTAGCTTGGAAGCCAACCAGCTCTCAGTATAATCCCTTTGCTGCTCATAGACAGTCAAAGGCCTCTCACAAACCTTCTCCTCTACCCACCAAGCCTCCCATTTCCTTGCGCAATTTTTCCTGGGGTCCAGTGCTTCCACTTGTGTGAATTCCCACCTCACACTACTCACTTGGCTCGAAAATAGCTGCACAAGCCTAAAGGAGATGAATCCTTCTACATGGATGAGTTTTCTTTATAGGAAAAATTCATCCAACTAATATTACACTGTCCCTCCTCTGATCTCAATTGGGTCTCTGACATGACTGACCTGCAGGAGTTATTTATAAGAGAATATTTAGTTATCTGAAGTGTAGAAGTTACATGCATGCAAGCATTAACTAACTGAACTCACAATTAATTCAACAAACTATTTTAATTAATCCAACTGGACTTGACTCAGTTAACTGAACCAACTAATTACAACTCATAATTACAACTCACTCTTATCTCTTTAACTAATGGATAAATCCCTTAATCAAAGGAATAACTGTTGCATGTCCTCATATAGACTTCATGTTTATTTTTCCTCAACTAATTAACTCAAGATGAATTAATTAATTAATTTACAAACAACTACTAAGATCAAATTCGAATTTTACTTCACTATTTTAGTTCAGGGACTAACTAAAATAGGAATCTATCTCGAACTACTAAAAATAGCAATGCTATTTTTAGCACTTCCATTTTTCATTCCTTGTTTCTCAGTCCAGCACTGGTACCTGAACTGCTATTTATAGCAGTGCTATTTTTAGCACTTCTATTTTTAACATTTCTTGTTGCCATTTTCAACATATCTTGCTAAAGAAACACATACTTGTACAACTGAGCCATGAGAAAAATCATGCATGTTGTTCTAAGTCTCATCTAGGCTTACATTCATAAGAGTGCCTCTTTGTGGACACATGCACTTGACCTATAGAAGGAACAACAATCTATCCTATGGATGACTGACACCAACAAATTTTCAACTGATAAAAAACAAAGTATAATACTTATAAGTCCTTACATGATGGACATAGAGGGACTCTCACCAATGCATGCCTAGACCAACATCTAGGCATATACTTTACTTGACATAATTCTAATGGAAACAGACCCACCATGTTAAATTTGACTCAACATGAAAATTAATAACATTCAAATAAGGACCCTTTCACCAACACTTGGATTGGAAAATATCATACTGATAATATGAATACTACACTCTGAAAATAAATCTAATGGTAGTTAATATCAATTGATAATACCTTTGATACCAAGTGTTAATACTTTTGAGATCAATGATACTATAGTTTAACTTATACCAATTATTAAGCACTTGTTAATTGAGTGTTCTCCCCCTGTAATCATGCTCTTTTCACCACAAATATGATGTCTAATATCAATTACTAATATAATAGTCTAGAATCATCACAATATTCAAACCATTCATCATATCTATAACTTAAACTCTAATCACTCAAACAACATTAATATGTAGCAAACACCATTAGCCTCGGTCTTCCATGCTTGTCCTTAAGAAACAAACAACTGATACCAATTTTTAATAGAATAATTTGATACTCAAATATTAACTTGAGTATACTCCCCTTATGATTATGCTCCCTCTTTGGAATTAGGAATCTGAAAGCATACTTGCACAAGACAAGGAAAACAAAAAAAATCTTTTACAGTAAACAAAACCTGATACTATCATCACCATAAATACATTCTCAGACTAACAATATGATTTGACAACAACATTAAATCAACCATAATAATTAGAAATAACAGTCTTCTTCAACAATTTTATAAACTAAGGAAAAATAAAATTGACATACTTCTCGTATCCTTCAAATGCATTAAGTGGCATATTCCTTTTAGCTCCTTGAATTTGTCTTTCATGGCTTCTCTTGAACCCAACCTCTTCTTTTCAATGAAGAGTAACAAGGGATCTACTCCCCCTGAGTAGATTATCTCCCTCTTTCTTCCACACCTAGGTATGCTAAGTTTTTACTTCGTCAACACCATGAGATGATTGCCTGCATTGATCTGGTACTCTTGCCTGACTGGTTGACTTCTTTCCATAGTTTGATTATACAAACCACTAACCATTCCTATTGTTAACACCAACTGAAACCAATTTTCAAATTACCTATTTCTCTTCTTTTATCTATTGAGGTCTTTGTCTATTGTAGATTATATAAAAGAGATCAACCACAAGAATTCTAGGCTTTGATTTTCTAATCTTTTGCTGACTATATTTAAAGCTAAACAATGATTTTTATTGCCTCCATGCACCAAACGACCTACCTCTCTTCTTATTGTTGTAATAAATCCTATGTATTTGTCCTTGTTGGCTCCCAACATTATCCATATCTTTGTTTGCAATGTTTTGGAAGGGAAATATATTGCCAAGTTTACATGCAGCTGCGTAGTGCCCAAAATTCTTACATCTATAACATTCAACATTATTTCTAAAAGGGAAATAGGAGTTATCCATCTTACTGAAGCTTGTGTCCATCTTATTTCTTGGACTGATACTTTCTCTCTTGGTGCTTTTGGGCCACTAATAATTTTTCCTTTGAGCGAAAGGAGCTCTCTAGACATGTATGTTTGAATTGCACTTAGCAACTCATGGTTGTTGTTGAAATTGTTTGTTCCACCTATGTTGTTGCAACTTCTTTTTCTTCTCTAGACACTTAGAGGCAAAGTTCCCTACATTACCACAATAAAGACATATGAGGGGTTGCATTCCTTTCTCTTTATTTTTGGAAGTCCTTTTGTCCTTTTGTTGATGCATTAGAATTTCTTTAGGTGCCATGTTATTTTGTCTTCCAAGGCTAAGGGGTTCCATTAATGTTGTTGATGAGTTACTTTATCCTTCAAATATTGTCTCAAACTGAGGGGTACTAGGCCTGGTTCGAGTCTCTTCCAAAACTTTAGAACTCTTTACATGCTTCTTATATTTCAACATCTTCTCTTTTAATGTTCTATTCTCCACTTCTAGCTCTATATTGATGGCTCTGAGATTCTCGATCTCCTCAAGGGCTATTATGAATTTCCTTTTCAAATATATATTTTCTTCAATATATTCCAACTCAATAAAGGAGTTACTAGATTCACCACTAGTGTCTATTTCACTCCTGGCTTGTTCAAGAACTTGTTCCCTTTTAGAAACTAAGGTTTCTTCTATAGGCACATGAGATGTTCTTTCTTCCTTTGCACTAGAGGTGGACCCATTGACTTCTTGAAAAATGTCTAGATCTATTATTACTATCAAGGTAGTTCCTTCTTCACTACTACTATATGAGTAACTCTCACTGTCACCAGTACATGCAATTGAGCAACTTAAAGATAAATATCCTAATGTTCTACAATAATAACATAACAACAACTTAATTATAGATTACATATATTCTGAATCCGCTGTGTTTTGATCAACAACCTGGCCTCTTGATATAGGGGAACCATACTCTGATTCATTATCTTCAATAGTCTTCAAATCATTGATTTCTCCATTCTTCAAAGAAATGATCTTGATATCACATGCATCTTATGTGTCTATATCATAGATGGACTGCAAATCATTCCATATCTCTTTGGTAGTCTCACAACAGATTAATTTCTCAATATTTGACTTAAACAATTATTTTATGATTTCCTCCTTGGTTTGTCCATCAACCTCATTATTGGTTAATCCATTCTCCACAGATAACCATACATTAAAATCAAGAGCTTCCGAGAATACTCTCATTCTTACCTTCCAAGTTGTGTAATTTGACCCATTCAAAAATGGAACTCCATCTGAGGTAATCCAATCTTGATTCTACATGTTCCCTGATCTTCCTTCCAACTGCTAAAATGATCCTAAGGGAACCTGGTGGCTTTGAAACCAACTGTTAGAAATAATGGAAACCAGAACACTACTAGGAGGAGGGCGGGGGGTGAATCATTAGTGTGACCAAATTATACAAATTTTCACAAATTACACGTTTCAAACACTTTAGGAACTACTCATGTAATCAACAACATAACTCAATCATGTAAAACTTAACATCATGGCCATTACCATACACATGTGCAACATATATATAAGACATCAATCTTATTTTATTTATTTGGCACATATAAGATTCAACTTTGTTATTACATCATTGCCCCACAAGCTACTACTTGTAGGTTTATTAGCTGCTACTGAAATGAACTTCTAACCCTTCTTGTTTATCGGTTTTCACTGAAAGGGACTACTGCCCTGCTTGTTTATCAACCACTGTAGAAAGGGACTACTTCTCTAGAGTGCAAGCTACCTCTTGCTAGCCCTAGTGATCAATCTTTCATCCATTTTCAAACTTGAATCAATAGGCCACTTTCTTTCACAAACACATAACTTTCTCATCTCATATACTCATGAAAATCACCATTAAAACTCTTTTTGAAATCTCTAATTACATAATAAATAACCAAACACACCAACAACATCAAATCTAAGAAATTAAATATTTCACCATAAAATCCTCTTTGCTAAATACATCAAAACACCATTCACCAATTCATTCTCTTCATTCTCAACACCTTTTAGATATCAAAATTGATCTCTTATTCACCTCTGATGTATACTATGTAGAAAATCCTTGAAACCTTGCAATTGCTAATGAGAGAAAATTTATCACAAAAGACACAAGATTTCTCTACCAAAAATTCGCGGAAAGAATACAATGAATAAAAACACAATCACACATAGAAAATAACAATTTATCTAGGGAACACAAATCAGAAAATCTCCTCTTGTGTGTATTAAATCAACTGAGCAATTTTACCTATTACACAGAATCTGCTTCAGGCTTGGAGCTCCCTATAATATTGATAAACTCTACACATGACTTTCCCAACACTTACGCAAAATAAGGCTTGCTAGGAGCTCTTATTTCCTAACGCAATTTTTCCCCTAAAAAATAGGAATTTCTCCTATTTTCTTGCGTAATTCCAAAGAAAATTTCTCTTCTTGCTTCTCAAGCTTTGTAGACAAAAAAATATGTACCATAATAAATATGATTTGTGTCTTCATTCAATATCAATAGGAAATTCGAATTGCATGACCTGTTGGGGCTAATTTTAGCGACTACAACTAGTTAACTGAAAGTAAGTTGAGTTAACAAAAAATCAACTACTCAACTAAACTCAAATCTATCTCTATTATAGAACTAGAGATTAGTTAAATGACATACACTAGAGTTAACTCCACTAGATAGTTAATTTTAGCCATCAACCAGTCCACAACTCACTGAAAGCCATCTAACTCGAATTAACTGAAAATAACTCAATGATAAGCCACATCACACATGCTAACTGACAACTAAATCAAGCATCTATGAGATTGAATTCGAATTGTCAACTTTGACTAAGGCACAAGTCAAAGAGTCAATTCCTTACTACGTTTTCAAGACTCCCTATTAGCGAGGAAGGGCTTCTTAGAAGAACCTTGTCCACCTACATTTGTCTTCAACTTTACCAAGTTATTTGTTGCTGCAGTTTCTCCCTCTAAATAATAAAGAGTTGTGTACCTTGTGTATCTAGGTGTCAGCTTTTTGGTGTTGGGGGACTCAACTCTCTTTTGAACTCCCTTAACCAAATCCTTTTCCCACTTGGCTTGAACTTTCCCTATACTAGAAGTCTCTAAATGAGTGGCTTCCTCCACTCACCCTGAGCTATGGTCCTCATCATCATCTTGTTGGTTAGCCCAACTACCAACTAGCTTAAATTGAAACTAATATACTGGTTGAGGCTCCATCTTGAGATCTACATACTACTCTCGCTCTGTTATGCAACCAACTCACAAAATATAAGAAGGGATGGATCAACGACTTCAAAATTAGCGTCTTCGAGGGGGAAACCTCCTTTACATTACACAAATGAACAATTCTTGGATGATTCAAATGACAAAACCTCATTTCTATATATAGGAGCCTGAGGGGTCACAATATAATCAGTGACGACATAACAATAATAATGTAAGGGCACAATAATAACAATATGGGGACTACATAGGAACAACAATAACAATCAGGGGGCTACACTAACAATAAAATGAGGGAATACACTAGTATTATAGGGACATAACATGCCGCTCTCCTTCAAAAAAGTGTTGTCCTCAATGCTTGAGTATTTCTGGATGCTTTTGTATAAAATTCTCATCCTCCCATGTGGAATCTTCAGCAGGTAAGTTCTTCCACTTGATGAGATACTATGAAATTGATCGATTTCATAGCTGTCGAGCTCTTATTTCCGTGGCTACTTCAGGTTGCAATATGATTTTTTCTTCCTCGTCAAGTTTTGGCAATATTGTTTGAACTGGGAACTTGTCACCTATAACCTTCTTTAAGCATGAAACATGGAAAACTGGGTGCACTCAAGAAGATGCAGGAAGCTCCAATTTGTATGCCATGGTACCAATCTTTTGCAACACTTTGTAAGGACCATAATACTTTGGTGATAATTTATTATCCTTATTAGCTTGCTTGAGGGACATTTGTTTATATGGTTGTAGCCGTAAAAATACCCAGTCGCCTACATTGAAAATTATTTTGTTACGATGTTGATATTCCTATTGAGTCGTTCTATTCTGCGCCAAAGTGAGGTTATCCTTTAAGAGTTGGAGAACTTGTTTTTGATGCTCAATGTGATCTTCCACTGCTTGAATGTTTGAATTTTATCTTAAAAATGATGTGATGGATGGTGGATGATATCCATAAAGTGCCATAAACGGGGTCATTTTTGTTGTAGTATGGAAGGAAGTCTTATACCACCATTCAGCTAGAGGTAACCACTTGACACATTATGTTTATTTATTAGATACAAAGCAAAAAATATATCCTCCCAAAAATGTGTTCACTGTCTCATTTTTCCCATCAAATTGAGGATGATAAAATGAGCTATGAACTAATTGAGTACCCATACAAGAAAATAATTTTGACCAAAAATTTCCAATGTAAATGGGATCTCTGTTGCTTACAATAATCTTTGATTCTCCATGTAGATTTTGAATTGTTTCCATAAATGGAGTAGCAATTTTACTGCTTTAAATGGATGAGATAATGCACAAAAGTGTGCACACTTGGTAAGTCTATCAACTACCACCATGATGACACTCTTTCCTTCAGACTTGGGTAAACCTGTGATAAAATCCATTGAAACCTCCTCCTAACATTGAATTGGAATGGATAAAGGTTGTAAAAAACCCGAGGTCTTAATTGTATCAACTTTATTTTGTTGACAAACCAAACATTCTGCCACAAAATTTTGAATATCAGATTTAAGTCCATCCCAAAAAAAATCCTTCTTAACCCTGTGGTAAGTTTTTAAAATTCATGAGTGCCCTCCTAAGGGAGAGGTGTGCAATTCCAAAAGAATTTTTTGTTTGAGTTGGGAATTCTTACAAAGGTATAAGAGATCTTTGTACCATAATGAATCATTTTTCCAGCTAAATGTATCAGATCTACTGGGATCTTGTTGCAAATTTTGAATGAGTGTTGACACTTCTTCATCATTCTTCCATTCATCCCTTGCTTTGGTTATCCAATTTGGTTGAATAATAGAAATGGCACAAATCCACACTTCCATATCCTCATATTTTCTTGAGAGTGCATCTGCAACATCATTTTTCTTTCCTTTTTTGTAGAAGATTTCAAAGCCATAACCCAACATCTTTGTGACCCATTTTTGTTGCTCTTCTGAAGATAATCTTTGTTCTAAAAAGTATTTAAGACTATCATTATCTATTTTTACCTTGAAGTGTCTTCCCATTAGGTAAGGTCTCCATTTCTTAAGTGCATGTACTATTTCCAACATTTCCTTCTCATAAATAGCTTTGTGTAAATACTTCCCTTTTATTAGACGACTTTAAAAAGTAATGGTTCTTCCTTCTTGCATTAAAACAACACCAATTCCATTTCCTGAGGCATCACATTGCACAATAAAGGTTTTTGTGAAGTCTGGCGTAGCTAAGATTGGTGCTTGGCACATTTCCTCTTTAAGATTTTCAAAGGCCTTAGTTGTTTCTAGAGTCTAGGAAAATGCATCTTTCTTCAATAATGTTGTTAGAGGTGCTTCTTTTCTCCCACAATTATTAACAAACTTGTGATAATAACGTATCAACCCAATAAATCCTCGCAAATGCTTAATGGATGTGGGGATTTTCCATTCCTTAATGGCTTTAATTTTTTTAGGACCTACCTTAACACCCTCATGAGATACAATATGACCCAGATATTCCACCTCCTGTACTCCAAAGAAACATGGAGGTTTTTTCATATAATTGTTTCTCCTCCAATAGTTTGAGCACCCTATCAACATGTTGAACATGATCCTTCCAAGATTTCTTGTAGATTAATATATCATAAAAACATACTAATACAAATTTTCTAAGGGTTTGAAAATGGAATTCATCAAATCTTGAATTGTAGAAGGGGAATTGGTAAGGCCAAAAGGCATGACCAAAAATTCATAATGACCCTCATGATTTCTAAATGTTGCTTTTAGAATTTCTTTAGTCTTCATTCTTGTTTGATGATGTCATGAACAAAGATCCAACTTGGTGAAGTACATTTCTCCATGTAATTCATCCAATAATTTATCAATGACAGGAATGGGAAATGTATCTTTAATAGTGAGCTTGTTGAGCTCCCTATAATCTGGACACATGCGCCATGATCCATCCTTCTTGTGCACCAATACTATTGGAGCAGAGAAAGAACTTTGACTAGATTGAATTATACCAACCTCTAGCATTTCTGCAACCTTATGTTCAATTTCACTCTTTTTGGCAAAGGGATATTTGTAAGGCCTGATATTTGGAGGAACACTTTATGGAATCAAATGAATAGAATGATCATGATCATGAATAGGTGGGAAGCCTCTGGGAGTCTCAAATACCTTGGAATGATTGTCCAAGACTTTCTGGAGATCTAGAGAAATAGATGATTTCGATGTTTGAACCTCTAGTGAACATAATTGTGTAATTACACCCCATTGTTATTTCTTTAGAATCTTTGTCATGCCATTAGAGCTTGTTATCTTTCATGGTTTCCCTGTGATACCCCTTAATTCAACTTCCTTTCCTTCCCAAAAGAAAATCAAGAAAATTTCTTGAAAACTAAAAGTTATCGTACGCAAAGATTGTAACCATTGGACTCTTAGTACAACATCAATACCACCAATTGGAATGGAAAGCATTGGACTATTCAATACATATTCTCCCATGGATAGCTTGATATTATGGCACTTTCCAGAGAAATTTATGCTCCATTTGCAACCATCACTTGACACTCTGGTGCTGGATATAGAAAACAAGTCAATTCCTTGGCTATCTTATAATGAATAAAATTATGGGTCTACCTAAATCAGTCAAAACTATTACCTTTTTCTTCTTGATATGTCCTTCTATATTGAGAGTTTGAGGAGTGGTAATTCCTACCAATGCATTACAACATATATTCAGATTCATTTCTTCTTTCTCTAGGGTTGGTTCCTAGTGTATATCCTCTTCTTTTGACGTTTCTTGTTCCTCTTATTCCTCCTCTTCACAATCTATGTATAATAATTTTTTCTCAGCACACTTATATGACCATTAGTGTATTTTCTATCACAACTATAACAAAGACCTTTTGCTCTCTTTTCTTCGAATTGTTGTGGTGTCAACCTTGTAGTTTGTGGAAGGCTAAGAGCAAAAATACTTCCATATTTATAGTTGTGAGTGATAGGCTTCCTTGTTGCCATAATTTTGATTTCAATTTTTCTTGCCAACCTGAATGTATTCTTCAATGAATCAGGTTACCAAAGGCAAACCTCATGTTGTATGTTATCCTTTAAAGTCCCTATGAAGACATCAATCCTATTCTCCTCTCGAATATCATTTACCCTTATATTCAATTTTGGAAGTCCTTAATGTGCTCCACCATTGAACCCTTTTGTTTGAGATTTATCAATTGGCTAAAGAAGGTGTTTCTCTTTGTATCCTCATAATGTGTTATCATTTCCTCTAAAAAAATTGACCAATTGACAATTTGTTTACAACAGAAAAGCCATCGATACCATACAAATTGATTGGGTTCTAAATATAAAGTTACAATGTGTACCTTTTGTTTGCTTTGCACATTATGGAGATCAAAATATTTCTTTATTTGTAGTATCCATGTTACAGTATCCTTTCCATCAAAATTCCTCATATCGATCTTTGGAATATGGTGGGTCTTCAATCCAACATTAGAATCTATGAAATCATGATTAACAATTCTTTTGTTCTCATCATGAGTTTCCTCTACTACCATTTCGCCATTAGGAAGCCTTTCTTGTAGCAAATTTGTTAAACCTTCGATGTTTTTCTTCAAACCATCCATCTTAGATTCTGTTACTTTTTGTGAGAGCGAAATTTGTTGTACTTGGTCTCGTAATTTTGATATATCATGTTGCATTTCTTCCTCTTCTTCATGTGTCATAGTAGCACTTTCTGGTTTATTACTAGGTGTTTCCATTTTATTTCTTTGGGGCATCAATTAATGATAATTATTCTTCACTATGCCCTTTGAATCACTTCAAACTAATTTTTCAAACAAAACTTATGCAAATTTTAAAAACTACACAATTTTTTTTTCGCTTTATAGGAGCTTGATATTGAATATGTTGTATCTCCATTATTTTAGATCTCCAATGTCTACAATTTCATCCTATTGTAGCCCTCTGAGTATTATTTCCAACACCACAAGTTAGACCAATATTGGAGTCTTCAGGAAAGAGTTATTCCCGATCTCCCATGATGTCCTGATTATAGACTAGTTCAGTAGAGTGAACGTGTATGTAGTGCCACGTGTCACTGTTTCAACCTTTGACCTTGAAATTTCTACCCAACAAACTACAGTCCATGCACTATCCGCCACATTTTACAAAAGTCAAATCCGATGCCTAAAATGAAAGTTATGACTATTTTCCCTAGGTCACCTATTTGAGATAGAATTTTGGATTCTGCAAAAACCTTAACTTCCCTGGATCATATCTCCAAAAATATAACGAACCAAGATCTTAAATTTTTACATGAAGTTAATCAAGATTTAGAATCCACATGGTATAAGTTTTAGCTTATGAAGCCTCGTAAAAAAATTTTATAGCGAAAATTCCAATATGACCTGTTTGAAGAAGCGAAACCCTAGAATCCCAAGCTCTAACACCAAATGTTATGCAACCAGCTCACAAAATAGAAGAAGAGATAAATCAACAACTTCAAAATTACTCTCTTCAAGGGGGGGAACTCCTTTACATTACATAAATGAATAATTCTTGGATGATTCAAATGACAAAACCTCATTTCTATATATAGGAGTCTAAAGTGTCACAATATAATCAGAGCCGACATAATAATAATAATGTAAGGGCATAAAAATAACAATAATGGGCTTCTATGGGGCACAATAGTAACAATATGGGGACTACATGGGCACAAAAATAACAATAAGGGGGCTACATTGATAATAACAATGAGGGAGTACACTAGTATTATAGGGACCTAACACACTCAACCACCACATCTCTACTCTGGGAACTTTCTGCCTTACAGCTCAAGGTTGCACATCCATCAACCTCCAATTTGTAGAGGCTCTCGATCCTAACCCCAATTTGCTTGACTTGTCTTGAATAAAAATGCTTGAGGTAGGACTTCCCTTTTCTAAGTACAAGATCATACCCTTTTTCTTCAATGGATGCTACTAAGACAAGGTTTTTCTTCAATCCTGGAATATATGTCACATTCTTCAGATGGAGAAGGGAACAAGACTCCCACTTAAAGCTTATTGCACCAACTCCTTTGGTCAATTATCTTCCAACATCTCCAAGCTTGATATACAATTGTATGTCTTTCTCCTCCAAACTATAGAACATATATTTTTTCTCTGCCATGTGGATTGAAGCCCCTGAGTTAATGCACCACACATTACCTCGTACTAAGCTTGCCATGTAAGCTATCAAGGAGAAATCCAATTCAAACAAAGAAGAGAGTGTTTCTCCTGCTATTGTTGCTGCAACATGCTTGCTGGATTTATTGTTTGGACATTTTGTAACATAATGTCCAAACTCATGAAAATGAAAACACTTGATCTTGCTAAGATCCTTATTTTCCTTGCCTCCATTTTGACTAGACTTAGTTTTTCCTTGGGCCTTCTCACCCTTGGATTTCTTCCCTTTTCTAGCTAAAGCAAATTTCTCCTCATATTTTTTCCCAGATTAGACTCCATCCCTTGTGTTCTTCCTTATCTCTTCCTATACAAGATCTGACCACAGTCTCTCCCAATCAGGGAGCTTATCTCTTCCATTCAGATCATCCTAGAAACTATTCCAAGATTTGTGAAGCCCAAGAAGAGCAAGGCTCGCAAGATTTGTTGGTGGAACTATCTCTCCAACACCTCCAAGTTCATCCGTCACTTGAGAAAACTTGGATAGATATTTAAAAATGGGCTCATCCTTTCCCATTTGAATGTTCCTCAATTTGTTCTTCAAAGCAATTTTTCTAGCATCACTATTGCTTTCAAATAGATCAGTAAGGGCCTTACACATCTAGAATGGAGTTTCCTTCCCACGCAAATTTGGAACAATATGGTCTTCGACTCCTTCTCAAATCATCCTCCTAGTTTTGGCAGTGTCCTTCCTCCATTGAGGCAGTTTTTGTGCATCTGATGTAGGAGGTTTAGGATTATCAATATTGATGTATTCCAAAACCCCATTATCATCTAACACAACCTCCATTTTGTCCTTCCATGCACAAAAAATTGAAGTCCCTTCTAGGGAATGCTCTATCCTCAAACCATAGAAAGACATGATTCCTGCACTAACTTATCTCCTCTTCAATGTGATTTGAATTTGATCAAGGAACTCAGTTTCTGTCTCGTTTCCTGCTCCGATACCATGTATAAAATACTTGAAACCTTACAACTTCTAATGAAAGAAAACTGATAACAAAATACATAATATTTCTCTACCAAAAATTTGCAGAAAGAAAACAATGAATAGAAATCGAATCACACATAGAACACAATGATTTATCTGGGGAACCTAACTAGGAAAAACCCCTCTTCCTTGTATTAAATCAAATGAGAAAGTTGATATATTACATAGAATTTGCTTCAAGCCTTAGGCTCCATTTAATACTGATCAACTGTACACAAGACTTCCCCAACACTTAGACAAAATAAGGCTTGTTTGGAGCTCCTATTTCCTAGCATAATTATGGAAATAGGATTTTCTCCTATTTCCTTGCACAATTCCCAAGAGAATTTCTCTACTTGTTTCTCAAGCTTTGTACACAAAAAGCTTGTATACCATAATAAATTCAATTTGTGCCTTCATTCAAACTCAATAGGAAATTCAAATTGCATGACATATTGGGGCTAATTTTAGTAGCTGCAACAAGTTAACTGAGAGTAATTTGAGTTAACAGAAAGTCAAATACTCAACTAGACTCAAATCTATCTCTATTCTAGAATTAGAGATTAGTTAACTGACAGACACTAGAGTTAACTCCACTAGATAGCTAATTTTAGCCATCAACTAGTCTGCAACTCATTGAAAGCCATCTAACTTGAATTAATTGACAATAACTCAGTGATAGTCACATCACACATGTTAATGACAGCTAACGTAAGCATCTATGAGATTGAATTTGAATTGGCATCTTTGACTAAGGCATAAGTCAAAGAAGCCATTCCTTGCTACATTTTCAACATCCTAACATTATGCATCTCGTTGCACCTACAACCTCTCACACACACTCCTTGGTTGCTCAAATTCTTCTTATAAAGAATTATGGATTGATATTTTTGGTTGAACTTTAGTTATCTCCAACTCTTTTCTTGCATCAATATTTTATTTTTGCCTTTATCTTGGTTCTGCCAAGTCATCTAGATGTGCTCTTCAAGTCTTCAATCACTGCTTTGTTGTCTCTTTGAGAAAAATTAAGTTAAACTCTTGTTTTCCTCCCTTTTGGTAAGTTACAGGATTTGGCAAAGGTTCTTCTAAATTTGGCTTACTCCAAATTTAGCTACACTACTAAATTCCTCTTTAACTCTGGGGCCATGCCACCATATTTATTGCCAGCTCATTTATGCCTTTGATTTATATTATTTTTAGAGCTTCGCTATATATGGCATAAACGACAAAATTCTAAGCTGCTGACTCATCCATCCACAAGCCCGAAGGCTTTAAACATAGACTAGAGTACCTAAATCAAGACTAAAGATATATTCGGGCCCCAACATTTTTATATAAAATGTTGCCAAAACACTGAAAAGTATGACTTCATTCGACACATTTTACATTAAGCCCTAAGGGCTTATTTTCTTTTAGAATTCTCTCACATTCTTGATATTTGCCATATCAAACCATGTTTTGGAATTAAACTTTAGCCCTTGGCCTTCCCTTCGAGATCAGGTGTCAAGTGGGTCTGCAACAGTGATCAAATTTGAAGGGCAAGTCTTAATTTCATTTAGAAGGGCACATATTCAAGTCGTACTTCTATAATGAAAAGCATAAAAAAAAAGAGCAATTCAATTGACAACAATAAATTATTTTCAAATTTATTTTTATTTTTTCACAAGAGAATGGTGGAACAACAACCCCATGGATGTTGTGTATAAGGCATGTCTGATATGAGCTGCAACTAATATATCGGATGCATTTACCATTAATGGATAAACAGGAAACCTATATTCCTGCTCTAGTTCAAATAGGGATTAATTTTGTAGGAAATTTTTGTGACCAGCACGGTTCAAGCCAATATACAAGTAGCTCAATCAAATTTAAGTTTATTGCATGAATGAAAAAATTCAATAAAATTCTAAACAGGTTTAGGATTCAACAAAAGAGTGTACAAAGGTGTATATGTTTTTGGTATCTTCTTTTTTAATATGAAAACATACCAGGAATTGGGAATCCGCAAACAAATCAAATCCAGTGTGTTAGGAACCTTGTTGAATGCCCTCCTCTCCAAGCATAAATCGTGCTTAAACCTTGCTTGACAGGCGTTTGCTGAATGATGAATCTATGCTCCTCTCCAGCTTAAATCATCGTCAAACCTTGCTTTGGGCAGCCTTCAGGCACAACCCAGTGAAATTACAGACCTATTACATGGCCCATATTGACATCTAGTAGCTCTCAATTGAAACTACCAAATGTAATGGTATCAAAGTGTAATTGTGACATAATAATTAATAAGAACTTCCATAATATCCACAATTAGAAAAAACAACTCAAAATGAAACTGTTGTTTTTGAAATGGAAGCAACTCAGAAATTGCCAAATGTAATGGTATCAAAAGGTCATTGTGACATAATAATTAATAAGAACTTGCATCATATGCACAATTAGAAAAACAACTCAAAAGGAAACTGTTGTTTTTGAAATGGGAGTTTCTGAAATGGGATTTAAGTTTTAACATGAAAAGAAATTTACAAATTCAACATTCCTAAAATTCTAATTTCAGAAAAATGAAATTTAAAAAAAGGGTTGACAATTTGACAGCACTTCATAAAAAAATTTAAGATATTATTCCAATTTTTTTTTTAAATGACAAAAATCAATTTTTAAATTTTTTTTGGCTGGTAAAATTTTCTCCCTACTTCTCTGACGTGCCAGAGACCCTTTGAAGGGCTCTGACGTGTTCAATTTTGATCCCTGGTCTGCAATTGTGCATTTTTCCAATCATTGGCTCTATCGTTAGGTACCAACATTTCCTGGTGATTTTTTAGCCCAGATTTCCGCTGCTCCACTCGCTTGAATTCTTTCGGGTTGAGGGAACGAGGATGAGGTGTCCCAGTGGATACCACTATAGATCTTGTGTGCTAATCAAATGCAAGTTAGGTTGAGTTGTCTTTGATAACTGCCACATTTTCCTGGTGCTTAGTCAACTCGAAGATACCTATTTATGCACCTTATAATCTTCCGGGGTTGTTGGTTTGAGATGACGTCAAGCTTACATCATTGATGCCACATGGTGCCATCTAAATGGTGACACATGTCACTTAAAATTGGCCTCTTCGACCACCTAAAAATGTCAATAATGCATGCCACGTATCCTCCCTATGAAGACACCATGCTAACATCATCATCCACCTATGCATCCATGAGCCTATCACCTTGTGCCATGTGTCTTCCTATGAGAAGAGAGAAAGGGATTCAAGCCTTTTTTTCGAACCAATTTCTTTATTAAATTTTATAAGCACAAAAACACCAGATTCAAGTTTTTACACTATCGACTTCCATGTTAGCTCGAGTCCCTGATCATTAGTTCTTCTCATTATTGTGCTCTGCCACACTAGCCTGAATACCCTTTTATTGGGCCAATGTTGCCATTTTGTCACATCCACGCAACATGACATCATCCTGGGCTTCCGTTTTATGCTTAACTTTAATTCTTTCTTGTCTACCTCCACGAGACTAAAGTGTTATGAGGGCTCCACCATAGACTAATAGAAATAATTTCCACCGTAATGTTGTCCCACCATCCTGTCTCGAGCTGACGTCATCCCAATTGTTCCCTTTGTGCTCAACTTTGAATCGTTCGGGATAAGACTCCCGGGATGAGCTGTGTTGTATGACCTCCACCAATGACCAATAAAAATTGCTTTTTTTGCTCCTCTTGTCTGCCCGGTCCTTTGAATAGTTACTCTGCTAACAGCTCCACTACATTTGGCAACCCCGCAAACTTAACTTGCTCTAAAGGGTCCTGCTCTAGTTTAACTCTACAACTTTGACTTTTAGGGGCTATTAACTTTGACTGGAAATAACTTATGATCCAGGAGACCATTCTGGGACTTCTATATGCCACTGGAAAGCTCGTGCAGAGCTTTATCCATCTGAGTGGGTTCAAAATATATTTGAGGTGATATTCTATTCTAGAAATGGCTCCAAAGTCTCTGCACCATAACCAATTAACTCCACCACCATTTTTCACCAATCTGCTTGGAAACATCTGAGCTTTGTCTTTGTAATACATGTGATGATCTTCCCTTTTCTTAAAATCTTCTCTATTTTTTTGATTTCATTACCTTTGATCTGGATACAACACTATTTACATTGTGACATCCTCCTTGTGCTAGTATCCTCCTTATGCCGACAACACCTTTGACAGTAACAAAATATCAATACTTGACATCAATTACCTGATATTAATGAGCACCTCCTTTGCCAACATATTCTAACAAATTCTTGTTATCTTCTTTTCCTTTTCCATAATGACAATATATTTCTAACACAATCCAATTAAAGTTGTTACATCCTTTGACACAGAATGGATGAAACAGCCCTAGATGTATAAATAAAAGGAGCAAAATCGTGCAAATCATATGATGTAGACATAGAATGGATTCATCACCATACCCTTTTTTGAAGCATCAATCCAATTAAAATCATTAGCTGGAGGCATATATCCAATTTAAGGCATTAGTTGGAGCCATCAATCTAATTATTTTCCTTGTACAGTATACCGAAGGAAAATACACAGAAATTTATTTTCCTTGTACAGTATACCGAAGGAAAATACACAGAAATTTGCAGAATTGATATGCGTGGTCAAAAATTAAATCCCAACAGGAGAGACATTAATTAACATTAGTTTGTCATAATAAAGAACCTTCCTGACGAGAAACCTCGGGCATTGGAGCCCTACCCTGGTGGTTGGGTGACGTCCACAAGAAATTTATATCCAAACCCAAAGTTAACATTACCAAAAAAAACCAATTTTTTTTGGTATGGATGAACAAATTCAACAACATTGTTATGGCAGTGACATAATAACTATGTTAAGTTAATCCACCTATCTCGTGAAACATAAGTCATAAAGTGGCGGAAAATTACGAAGGTTTTAAACTTGAAAGTATAATAGAGTATATGGTATTACATTATATTGCATTAGGTGATTCTTGCATTCAAAATATTCTAGTTATTTGTACAATAAAGTACAGTATTACATTACATTGTATTGTTTGATTTTTGCGTTCAAAATAAAATAGTCTAATTATGTGATGTTATTGTAATTTGTTTTTTCAATTAGAGACTTTTATAATTATAAGTTTCATCGAGATAACCTATATAATTTTAAAAAGTTTTTAAAAATATTGAATTTATTTATATATTTAAAATATTAATTTAAATAATTAATTATTATAATTTTACAACATGCATTCCAACACTTTTTAGCAAGGAGCATAATATAGCTTTACATAATTACAACACGTATTTCATAATTTTACAGCATTACAACGTTACACATGAATTTTACAGAATTACAACATGCATTCCAACACTTGTTAGCAAGAAGAAAAATACAACTTTGATGAGGATGATTTCATTCTAAGAAGTGGAGGATGTAATAATGGCAATGTCTTGAAACAAAGCACTTGGACCAAACAAGAACAATTCATACTTTTTCAATGCATGTTGGAGTTTTCTAGATAATGAGATTCATGAGGTGGTGAAGGAATATAGAAAGTTTCAGTCAATGCAGGGAAGCTTGAATGCCATCCTTATTTCTTTAATCCCTAAAGGCTACAAAATATGAAGATCCCAACGGATTTAGACCCATTTCATTATGCAATGTAATTTACAAGGTGATCGTTATTGTTATTGCTAATCGATTGAAAAGATTATTCAAAGGAGATTATTTCACTGGAACAAATTGGCTTTGTGGAGGGTCGTCAAATATCAGACAGAATTATCACAGTCCATGAGATCATTCACTCATTGAAATCCTAAAGAAACCAGGTATGATGATAAAGCTCAATTTGTCTAAGACATACAACAACATTTGTTGGGGTTATTTATTAGGGGTCCTTGATTCTTTTGGATTCTCTTAACAATGAATTTCTTGGGTGAGATCTCTTATCTCTACATCCTTTTCTTCTCATCTAATTAACGGATTTCCTTTTGGTACTTTCAATATGTCTTGTGGGCTCAGGCAGGGAGATCTGTTGCCCCACTTTTTATTTATTTTGGCCATGGAGGGGCTGGGTCAATTTTTTAAAGATTATTGCTCTAGAGGGTCGCTCAAAGCGCTATGTTTATTTGATGAAGATATTCTAGTGACACACCAACAATTGTTGACGATGTGTGCCTATTCGGTCAGCCTAGCCTTAGAGAAGTGAAATAGGTTTTTTATTTTCTTTCAACCTTTATGTACGCTTATTAATAATGAGAAGACAAGTATTTTCTTTTTTAACTTTAATTGAAAAGAATCGATACATTGTCATTTAGTTCGAGTGCTAGAGTTTCGAAGAGCTACTCTTCCTTCTAAGTACTTGGGGGTGCCTTTGGTTTTAAATCAAAAAAGAACTTCCTGTTGGAAAGACCTTCTTATGAAGCTTACCCACAAAATTAACAATTGGATGTTTCAAGCATTGAATTTGGTTGGGAGATTAACACTCACTAAGTTAGTTCTTCAGGTTATTCCACTTTATCAGATGTCATCCATGTAAGCACCAAAAGCTATCTGGAAGAATTTTATTTCAAAATGGAGAGACTTCTTGTGGTAGTGCTCCAACAAGGCGAATAGGTGATCTTTGGTGGCATGGGAGACACTAGTCCTGCCTAAGCTGGCTGCGGGGTTGGTTTTACGTGATCCAGAAACGCTAAGTGTCACCCTAGGGGATAAATTATGGTGGTAATGGGTGTTAGGGGTGATGAATTATTGAAGCATATTTGGTTGAGGAAGTATGCCCCTCTCATTTCATAGGATGAAAGGCTCAAATATGATTTAAACATCTTTGTTTTGGTATTATGCATGTGGGCTCAGGAAAATCAAGAGGTTGTGAAGAGACATGCTTTTTGGGAGGTGCAGAAGGGAGAATTTTCATTGTTTTGGGATGATGCTTGGAAGAAACTCCCATGTCTATCTCAACGAGAAGACCTTAGTACTCTAAAAATGTTTACGACTCGATTGGGAGTTGTGAGGGTCATGGAGTAATGAAATTTACAGTAGGATTGTACACTTTGGAAGCAGTGGAAATTTAAGGAAGATTGGCCCTCATTGTCTCAGGAATTGTCTTGGGAAAGTCTGCAACATGAATTATTGGAAAGAAAGATAAGATTTTCACAAGACATGGAAATATTGTGTTGGGGTGTGATACCTATTGATATGTTAAGTTTAAAAGAAGTGTATTCCTTTCTCGCGGGTCATATAAGCATAGAGAAAGAAATCATTTGGCGTAAGATCTGATCTGGAGTTCACTGGCCTAAAATATCTTTTTTTATTGTTAGTGGGGAGGCACAAGCTACTCACCTAGGACCACATCAGGAAGAAAGGTATTGAAGGACCTTCATGTTGTTTTCTCTATAATATGTTTGAAGAGAACATGGATCATTTACTTAATTCCTGCTTTTTTGTCTCGGAAGTGTAGCCCATTCTTTTATTCATTTTTGGTAAAGATAATCATAATCGATAGGATTCATTAGCATCAGTAGCTCAATGGAACTGAGTCTTTGTTTACAAACCACATAGTTAACAGAGCTTGGATCCTGGTAGAAGGTTTTATTCTTTGGAATTTGTGGAAGGAGAGAAATACCATATTTTTTAAGGATAAAAGAAGAACTGCATTAGTAATTAAAGAGGTGATTACACAAAACATAAGAGAAACACTTATCGTTGTCTCCTAGTCGATCAATGATTAGGTAGCCAATATTGAGGTAGAGATCCTGAAGAAAATGAATCTAGAACAGAAGATGACTATTCCCTAAGAAAAATTGTTTAAGGATATGAATATTACATCAAATTTTTCTTTCTCTCCTCCTCCAGGAGTTTTTATCAAGCTAAATTTTCATGGGGCATTGAAGGGAAACCTAGGTATCCCTAGTTTTGGAGGTGTTTTTGAGGATTGTAACTCTTCAACCTTGAGAGTATTTGGCGCAAAGTTGTGGATCAACTAGTAACAACATGGTGGATTTTTTGGCATTGGAAAAAGGTATTTGGATTGCTATTCATGAAGGGTATCTAGTGTGTACAACAAAATCGCTATATTCATATCATTATTCATTAGTGGGTATCTAGGGTTATCTAGACAGATTGATGGAGATTCTCATATTGCTATCTAGTGTGTACAACAACTTATAAATGGAAAACCTCTAGGTAAAATAGCAAAAATTTGGCGGTTGGAGGGTATAGTTGGAAGCATATATGATTTACTTCGAAATATGGATTATGTAATAGTCTTTCACTTTAGGAGATCAAATAAAAAGGTTTTTGATTTCCTGGAAAATTTGGGTTGTCAATCTTGAGCTCTTAAGCTGGACACTAGTTGGCCTCTCACTTTTTCGATGGAAGGAACTGATCCTCTTCAGTGTTTGATGGAGAATGATAAGTAGACCTTGATGGGGGTGTTATTTTGGATGTGATAGTTTTAGAGGAGGGTGTGCCATCCTCCTCCCAAGTGTCCTTCCTTATTTAAGACATTGTAGGTGTTGGATGTTGGGTGCATGTAAGATCACAAGTGTGAGTCACTTCCTTAAAATGCCATTCATGGTTTTGGTTTTGACTTATTACAAGGTGAGTGTGAGTGGAGGTGAGGGTAGAACCTTGACCTCCATATATTGTTTCTTAGTTGATCTGCTGGTGGGTAATATTTATTGGTTTGAAGAACTCTAGTTGAAGTATAGAATTCATGTTGGTATCTGCATCTAGGGGTATGACCTCTGGCATTTCTTTGTACTCATGTGTGACCTTAGCTTTCTTACTTCTTTGGTGAGAACGCTATCACTCGTTATGGGTATAAATTTCTAATTGATGGTCTTGAGTCACTAGTTTGGTAGATTTTCCCAATTTTTATGTCTAACTATGAAATCATGGGTTATTTCTCAATCCTTAGTGTTAAACAAGACACACAAATAGATAGACAATAGATTAAGATAAGTGTTGAATTCATTATTTTTCACAAAGATACACATATAAATGCATTTTTCATGATTGTTGGATTCATCTTCCAAGGTATGTTGGACTCCAATGACCTTTCAAATTCCACACCATAACCCTCAGCAAATTATGCATCCAATATCCCCCCCCGTAATCCAAAGGGGTATATATGAGTCTAAGAATATGAGATTTATATTACAAAAACACAATAATGCATGACAACAATAGGATGAATGTGGTCTCTGAGATGATGGTATAAAGTGGGAGAACTTGAGGTCTCAACTGGTGGTGGTTTAAGGATGACCACCGACACTGGAACACTTAATGCAGTTCCTAGAAGTACTCTTCAAAATATGGCTAGAAGTTAAAGTCTTCTGCTATAGGAAGTGCTCCCTAATGTTGTGAAAAGGGAGACCATTAAGGTCTCAACCATGAACACTTAGTGCAGTTCCCAGAATAGTTCCAAATATGGAGATAATTTGTTATTATTTTTCTAGATTAAGTGTCCCTAATGTTATAAAAAGGGAGACCATCAACCTAGAAAAGGGAGGTCTCAACCTATGGAAAAAGGGAGAATCTCAACCTGGAGAGGGAGGTCTCAACCTGCGATTTAAGGAAGGCCACCAACCAAAGGCATACTCGGGAGCTTTTCTGTCTCTGGCTACAACTTTGAATCTGGGTATGGCTGACTCTAGCTCTAGGCTCAGGCACTAGGTTTAGGATGTGGCTCAGGCTCACTAGTTTTATCTTTGAGCCTTGTAAATAACCATTAATTCCCCCCTATCAGATACAAGGTGAGAAGATGAAGAAAACTCAACTGTAAGACTCTTCAATACTCGAGAATAAATTATGTGATATAATCAAAATATCTTCTTGGTTGTTGAAGTCCATTTCCAAGAATCGATCCATCCAAGATGAATCTTCATTCTTATAAGAGGCTTGTTTCTGAAGCATTTGTTTGAATGACAAGTGTGATGACCACAATGCTCACATAGATGAAGATCAAAATAGTGATCTTTCACGTGGCCAAATTTGTCACAGTGTTGGCATTTGACAATCTGCTATGAATGTGGACAAGGAGCAAGTACATATGAAGATGAACCGTCCTGAAGAAATCTAACACTCTAAAACTGAATGGGCTCGAAGTATTCTATAATATGAAAGGACATTTCCTTGTCATATCCAACACTAGCTCTGTTTCCTTTGTTGGCAAGCTCTTCCCAAGGTTTGATGATCGGCTTAGGAAGTGCAGCCTGAACTTCTGCATCTATATGCACATCTTCTCCTGAAATGGGCACTGACTCAATCTCAAATTTGTTGATATCATTAGTTTATGGCAGCTAATGGGAGTCAAATTCAAACTCAAATAGGGGATTATTGTGAACAAAAAGAAGTTTAGAATGATGACTACATTATTGTAACTCATCTTGTTGTAGTTGTGACTCAAGTTGCAAAAACTCAATCTAGTCTTATGCATTTTGTAAATAGATTCTAATGTCAGAAAAAGAGTCCTTGTTGATATTTACCATGCCATCAATAGTGGAATGTATTAGAGTATTCAAAAACTCTAATGCATCATTAAATATAACCATTTTCTCCAACCTTGAAATTAATATCTTAGGCTAGAAATTGCAGAAAACTTGTTAGACTATAGTTGTAACAGTGTAACATTGAATCTTGATAATAATAATAAAAAATAATAATAATAATAAAACAACATGAATATGCCAAAAAAATTCAACGCATTAGCTAACGTAGTTGACTAACTAATATATACCATAGCAGTCCTCAAATATGAGCCAACTCAGCAGGGGCTTCGGGCAAAGCTTGCTACAATGCTACTACAGTGCCGCACGCACCACGCTCTCTATTGTCTTGGCCTTGCTGTGTCTCTTCATTTATCTTCACTGATCGACCTCTGGTGAACTTAGTGTGAACCTACTCAGATCTTTCATGCTCTGTGACCTTACACACGACTTCCTCGCCTTTCAATGGTCTAGCGTCCCTTCGAACCTTTGGCGAACCCCTAATGAACTTCGAGTGAAGATTATGGGACAACTACTACATGGTAGATGATTTATAAAAGCACATAGGTATTCAAATGTGGAAAATGCCTTTCTCATATTATTTCTCAGAAATGGATATAGATTACAGATTACAGAGAGTATTCTTTATCAGAGATAGACTATTGTTGCATTTATCGGTCTTTTGCTTTTCACAAAGGAATAAGCATTACCGAAGGCTTCCTGGCAATAGATAGGCTCTACCTTAGAATATACAGACTCAACTGATATCCAGACTTGACTGAATTCATACTACTAATAGATCTGGCCACTTTAGGTTCTTACCAGTGTCGAGCACATTGATACGCGAGCTTCTCAGATCTCTAAGACTATAAGACTCTCCAAAATGCGAATGCCACAAGAATGAGCCTTACCCTCAATTTTTTAACAAATGAGAGGGGACAAACATTCCTATAGAGTGTCAAACAACTAGATGGAATCATTGCTTTCGGGTAACACCGAGGTGACATCCGCACAAAGATTCCAGTCCAGAAAAGTAAATCCTAAGGGAAAATATGATGTCTGTATTGTTTACATAGTGGATGCTTTTGTACAGCAAAGCCCACGAGAAAAGCTAGCCACAATTAAGTCCTTGTGACTAGACAACATTATTACAATAATGGATGCTTTTGTCGGTCAAGCCCATGAGAACCGTCAGAATACAGTGATTTCAGGGAATCTATGCTTTTTGTACAATAATTCGTCCCATGCTTTGGTAAAAATTCTCTGAACAACCATAGGTTTGCCCAAAATGATTTGATGCTTAACCTTGGTTAAAACTAACCACTCATAATGATGGGTCATATATTCTCTTAGAGTTTTATTGTCATCATGAAAAGGTGACCATTCTCCTACTTTCATTTATTTGACAATTTTGTATGGGATGTGGAAGCAATCTGGGATGTTATGTTCGAAACATATGTCACAATGGAATCTACAGTGTGACTCATGATAAAGTGGATCCATTTTTGTCCTGTTAACGCCGAAATCAGTCCACCAATTTTGCAACCATTCACATTGTTGATTTCTTTACATTATTCCTGTTGTACTAAATTTTAAATTAGTATAATGGGTTTTTTCCTTGTCATCTACAGTAAGAAAATCCCACCATAGCTTTTTATATGCTACAAAATCATACACTGTGTCTGGAAAGATTAGCTTAGGATCTCCTCCTGGCCATAATGCAGAAGTCTGAGTAGGCATAGGCCATGCCAAATTCCTGGTTCGGTTGATGCAGAAATATTTTTCATAAATTCCTCGGCGGATACCTCCATGACACCAAATTCCTAAAATATCATGAAAGTCTCTTTGAAGAGCATCTTCTGCATATAATGCATCCCGTTTGGCTTTTATGTAGATCATGTCATGTATCCATTTACTCCCTTTTGGATACACCCTTCTTTTTGGTACAAGATGCTTAATGTTAGTATGTGCTTATAGATTAGCATCTAACACCTTGGTATTTCTCAATTGCCATGTTGGCTTCCACTTGTCCCTGTATTCTTCCTAGTCTTGATTGTCTGGTATGGTGCACAGGACTTCTTGTTTCTGATTTCGGTCCCATTTGTAGGTTTTAACCCCGTACAAAAATTACCTGCATACGAATTCTAAAACACAGAAAAATAAACAATGCGAGAGCATAACACATGAAACACATATACACAGAGATTTTCCCACTGGATCCCAAAACCAAAACTACCAACTTGATTTTTCATTATTTTCCTTTCAATGTTAGAATACATAGTTATACATGGCGAAGCATCCAATACCATGGAACAAAAAACCATCGCGTCCAAAAAACATGTGCAAAAATCATGCACAAAACCATAGGTGGGTCCGCCCAACCTAACATAGGGTCCAAAACCAATTTTTTTTGGGGTGCTGCCCCGGACCCCATAAAGTGGGGTTACGGGTGGCCTTCAAACCCCATATTAACTACATGGAAAGAATATAACACAACCCAACATTATCCCACTTGTTTTTTTCTTTCCACAAGGGGCCACAAGAGAGCTTAGTCATTTTCCTAGCCCTGAACTGCCCATTGTCTCTCTACACCAAGAGAACTTCTCAAGAGCTCACAGATTTTGTCAATGCATATGCAGTATTCTTCAAAGTGTCCACCTTTACCATCAACACCTTTTTGTCTTCTATCATATCCCTCACAAAGTGATACTGAACATCAATGTGCTTTGTCTTTGAATGATATGCAGGGTTCTTTGCCAAGAAAATTACACTTTGGCTATCACAGTCTATCCTTATAGCTTCATGTACTAACCCCATACTTGAACACAATCTATGCAACCAAACTGCTTCCTTGCTTGCATGAGTGGCTGCCATGTATTCTGCCTCTATAGTTGATAGTGCCACTACAGATTGTTTTTTACTCATCCAAATAACTGCACCTCCAAATAGGTTAAACACATACCCACTTGTAGATCTTCTCTGATCCAAATCTCCAGCCCAGTCTGCATCAACAAAGCCATGAATATCCAACACTCTATCCAATCCTAGTCTTCCTTGGTAGAACAAACAATAATCACTAGTGCCACGCAAATACCTGAAACCGCGCTTCACTGCTGTCCAATGCTCCTTTCCTGGTTTTGACATAAACCTGCTCAATACTCCCACTGCATGTGCAATGTCTGGTCTAGTACAGACCATTGGATACATCAGGCTACCGACTGCACTTTCATATGGAACACGGGACATGTCCTCTTCCTCTTCTTGTGTCTTGGGACAGTGTTCAGCAGATAACTTCACACCTATAGGAATGGAACCTTCACCAGTTTACTATCCTGCATATTAAACCTCTGCAGTATTGTCTCGACATACTTCCTCTAGATTAACTAGAGCTTCCTCTTTGCCCAATCTCTTTTAATTTCCATGCCCAAAATATAGGCTGCAGCACCAAGATCTTTCATGTCGAATTTGGAGGACAATTGGGTCTTTAAATCCTAGATAATTTCTTTGTCATTTCTAACCAGCTACATATCATCCACATACAAGACCAGATAAATAACACGTTCACCAATTAATTTAAAATACACACAGTGATTTGCTTTGCTTCTGGTGAAGCCAAGTCTCCATATAAATGTATCAAATTTCTGATACCACATCCTTGGTGACTGTTTTAACCCATATAGAGACTTCTTTAACTTGTATACCAGTTGTTTCTTACCCTTCACCGCAAAGCCTTCAGGTTGCTTCATGTAGATTTCCTCTTCCAGATCCCCGTGAAGAAATGTTGTCTTCACATCCATCTGTTCTACCTCAAAATCAAAAGCAACATCACTAGATAAAAGTAATCTAATAGAAGTTACCTTGGCATCAGGAGAAAAAATATCACCAAAATCAATTCCCGGCACTTGGGAATAACCTTTTGCTACCAACCAAGCTTTGTATTTCTCCACTTTTCCTTCTGCATTTGTTTTCTTTTTGAACACCCATTAGCTGCCAATGGGTTTCCTTCCAGCTGTAGAGCATTGGAAAGGTATGTTTTAATGCATAATTTAGTGATGTTTCAAGCAATGTTTGTAATCTTTTCTTTGTTATAAAGTAAGGAGAATGTAATGAGAATGAGCACGAATGACCCAATCACTAATAGTTATCTTCTCTTTGCAGAAAAAGACAAAAGTAGGAAGGCGCGGTGCAAAACTGGAGTTCCATGAGAAGATAACGGTTGTCCCTTCGAAACTAACTAAAGTCCAGACCAGGGGGAGCAAATCTCGGCAAATCGATCTGGGACGAGATAAGGGACTGTCAGTTCGGAAGACTAGGCAAAGAAAAGAGAGGAGTTAACAGTTTAACAGATCCCTCAGGATCTTTAATCCTGAGGGATCGTTACTTTCAATTATTTTGTTGTCTGGTTAACTCCGCCATTACTAGTATAAAGAGGGTAGCATTGAAGACTTTGAGAGACTCTTATTATCTTGTATCTTTATTTTCTGTTTATAGACTTCACAGTCAGCTGAAACTCAGACTATCGAGTCTCTTTGAGACTTAGTTTTTGCTGTACTATCGTTGATGCGTTAATATAATATATTTGGTGTTACTTTCTCTCCGCGTCTGAAGTAAGTTACGGCAGTGTACCATTGGAAGCTAAGGGCCCGGCTCCAACGGACACTGGCTGATTGTATCATTACAGTTTGGCTTTGTGTGGTTTGTTTATCATTCTTAATAATCTGATATATTTACATGCTGTTCCATACTCGTTCATCAGCAGTTTTTCCTATTGTAAATCTTTATAACAAGTTCACATCATATTTCCAGAATTGGTCACGTAACGTTGTTCTGAGTTGTTCACTTCTGTTACAGAATTTATAAGTGGAATGCTTTAGCTACATATGGTTGGAGTGACGATCATAAGAAAATGGAATTAAAGTTGTAGGTGGACTACTGGTGATCATTTCAGATTATCTGTACATATGATTGACGTTTCCTGTTTATTTGATTCAGCTGTCTACTTTTATATATGATTGACGTTTCCTGTTTATGGTGGTTTGCTGTTCCATTTGGTTAAGCTGTTTACTTGTACAAAAGATTGCTCTGTCTTTGTATATAAGTTGATGCAAAGGATTGAGAGTGTTGAACTCGCGAGACTTAGTTTCCTTACTGTTGTTCCTTTTACTGCTGTTCCATTTCTGCATTGCCGTTCCATTTTACTTTCCTGCTGTTCCTTTTTACTCGCATTCATTGGTTTGGTGTGAGAGGAGGATCAAGGCTGTCGTGAGACACAGCAGACGCTATTATGCTCCCAGATCCATGATCCATACTCTAATTTCTTTTCTTTCATCAGTTTCTAGAGGGATGGGTTACTATTTCCGCACCCTCGACTGGTAAAGTTGCTGCGTGTGATTTCTTTCTGCAAAAGTAATCTAGCCATAGTTTAGCATCCATTTACTCTTGTATTTCTTAGACCTATACTACTAAGCATTACTATGACAAATAGCCTCAAATTGAGATACCCTTTGCAATAACAAAACGCTCCCGGATTGACTTGTAATGTGAGATAACTAGAGGTGAAAAAGGCCCTTGTTACAGCTCTACATTTTGGCGCCGTTGCCGGGGAAAGGGTATAGCCATTTGTCTTTTAAACAGGGTAGTGTACGAATCTGCTAGGGGAGAGTTGGATTTTAAAAACGAAAGGTAAGAACCTGCGTACGGAGCATGTAAAAGCCCTGCTCCACCGTCCGCTTTCCTAGCAGAATTGATTGGTTAAATAGGATTTAGCAGTTTAATTGGAGTGCATGACTAAGCAGAAAAAGCCAGAGAAAGATCAAAAGCCTCCATCCAAAGCCAAGGGGTCGGTGACCCTTGGACGAACGACCTTCATAGACGAAATCTATAAGAAAGCCGACTCTCAGCCATCGGTAGGTTATAGGAAAGTCAATTCTAAACAGCCTGCTAGTTCCCTTCAGGCCTCGGGATCACCATCTGAAGCCTTTGCTGAAGTGCACAGTCAAACAGAGGAGCAGGATTTTCAAGAAATTGAAAATTTGACTCCTGGACCATTGCACGAAGGGACCCAAAGTAACCTTTGTGAAGGAGAAGGAGAAATAGGGGAAATCGGGGAACCTAGATCTCCTATTGAATTAAACCAGCCTTTAAATAGCCCGGACAAGGGAAGCGCTGCAAAAATCCTCGTTGAAGGAATCCATTCACCGCAGACAGTTGGGGCCATTATCATCCCTGATCAAGGGAGTGTTGTCAAGACAATCCCTGTTAAGACTACCCCTCCTCAACCAAGGAATACTCTCTTGGAAATTCCTGAAGATTACTGGCATATATTCGATCCCATGGCGCAGAATCAGCCAAACACCCAGACCTCCACATTGCAATATCCTATAGTAGATTCTGCAGCAAATGCGCCCATGAAAGCTATCCCTCTCCAGCATATCCCCACATTTCATGGCCTTACATCAGAAGATCCGGACGCATTCTTGTTCGAATTTGATGTATTATGTAGAGGATACGATTACACCACCGATCCCCAGAAACTGAAATTGTTCCCCTCTACATTAAAAGGGGCAGCGTTAAGATGGTTTATGGGCTTAGGCGGTGGGGTTATTAACAATTGGGATCAAATGAAAGAAGCCTTTTTAAAGAAATATCAGGATTACTGTAGGTCAAGAGAACTAAAAGATGAAATTTTTCAAATGTCAGCCAGACCAAACGAAACCTTAGAAGAATATGTGGAACGTTTCCAATATAACTTGCAAAGATCTCCTTATGCATCGCTACCTCTGCCTGATAACGTGTTGAAAACCGCATTAATTAGAGGTATGAAAGAACAATGGATTGAAACGTTAAATATTATGGGGAAAGGAGACATTTATCAGGAAAATTTTGCTGATATCATTGATCTGTGTATCAAGAGCTCAAGAGGCAGCACGAGGATAAAACCAGCAGAATATGATCGCTTCACCAGAGATAACAGACATCAACAGAGGCAGTAACACTGGTGGAACTTGGAAATTTTCTAGAAAATTTTAAAACTGACATCCTGGGGACATTAACTACACAACTTGACATTGTGCAGGCTAAACAGAAGCAAGCAGAGGCGGAACAGAATCTAGCAGTTTTTTGCCCACGATGCAGGAAGAAACATAGCCACAAGGAATTCCCGCTGGATACAGTCCAAATATGTGCTATCTGTACCAAGGACCACCTGACCGAAAGCTGCCCCTCACTTCCTGGTTTGAAGGCAGTATACAAAGAAGCAGAAGAGGAGCCAGAATCAGCATATTTTATTAACCAGCGTCGTCAATGGCAACCTAGGCAATCAGGTATGTTTTCAGACCCCTCCTCTTCTTTTCAACCCCCGCAGTTCAATACTCAGCAACAGAATATGTGGCAAAACCAGTCTCAACCCCCGTTTTCGAATTGGTCACCTCAAATGTTTCCTACTCCGAATCCTTGGATGTCCCAATTTGGTTGGCCAAACTTCCCTTATCCTCCACCATATTGGCAGAATAATTCATACCCTTCGCAGTGGACCCCTTCTACTTCGCAAAGCTCATCCTGGCAGACAAGCTAGCCAAGATCGACATATCAGCCAGTAGGATCAATTCCATTCCCTCAACCAACTCTGCCAGCCTTACAACAAAACCCCCAGCCTAATCTGAGACCGCAGCTCCCAGCCCAACCCAACCCTAATCCAAATAATAGACCAGTTCAATCTCTTCAAATTATAGAATCTTCAGAAATTGAATCTGATCTGTGGGAGTGCAACGATCTTCAGTTAAGATCTAGGCGAATAATAGAAACTGAGGGACATAGAAAAACTCACATTGAAGATCAGTTACCTATAGAACAACCATCACAACAGGAAGATGTAAATAAAGACCAGGCTCATCAACAAGTAATTACATCTCCTCCACCGTTCCCAGAACGATTAGCCATTCCACGACCAACACAATATCCAGACTTTGATATTCTGGGAGAACTACAAAACTTGTATATAAGAATTCCATTCCTTCAAGCTATACAGGATATCCCCATATATGCAAAAACCATAAAGGACCTGTGTAGCAGAAAACCAAAAAGAAATGTAACTTCTAACCCAAGAGTCCAGGTAGTCGGCACCTTATCCGACCTCCTATCAGGAAAAGAAACACCAGTTAAATACGAGGACCCTGGAAACCCAATTGTCACTGTTCAAATCTATGGGCAGACCTTGACCAACGTCTTAGTTGATCTAGGGGCTGCAATTAACATCCTGACAACATCGACTTGCCAGAAGCTCGGAATTACATCGGTAGAACCTACTTCCACTTTGTTAGAACTAGCTGACCGATCAGTAATTAGACCAGAAGGAACATTGTATGATGTCATGGTTTCAGTAGATTCCTGGGAATACCCGACCGATTTCCTGATAATTAATCCGAAAACCCGACTAGATGGACATCCGCTAATCTAGGTAGACCGTGGCTCGCTACTACTGACACCTACATTGGTTGCAGGCAGGGAAACATGACCATAACCAGAAGGCCGGATATCAAAAATTTAATTTTGTACCCTCCAGCTCAGCCAAGCATCACAATGATGAAAACCAACCTGCGCCCTGCCTCATATATCACTGACAACATTAGACCCCCATTAACAGTCCAGGAAGCGCTAGATTTCAAAGATCAAACCGAAGACGATGCCATTAATAAATTCATTAATCAAACAGAATCCACACCGTATACACAATGTTTTATGATAAAAGCGGCATTTGACAACGAATTAGAGGAGGATCCTCTGAAGGATGAACATGACCAAAATATACCGGTGACTTCTGTCGCTAATAGCAAAGTAGTGCAAATTGAACCGGGGAAAACTTTAAATATTAACGCTAATCTGACACCAGATCAAGAGACAAAACTCATCCAGCTGTTACGAAAGTATCAGGAGGCATTTGCATGGGACTATCCCGATATGAAAGGGATTGATCCCCAGCTATGCACACATCATATTTATATCGAAAAAGATGCAAGACCGGTTCGCCAACCACAAAGAAGACTCAACCCCCATTTAAAAGATGTTGTAAAAGATGAGCTTCAGAAACTTTTAGATGTTGATTTCATTTATCCTATTTCTGACAGCAAATGGGTCTCCCCACTTGTGGTAGTACCTAAAAAGAACGGGAAATGGAGGATCTGTGTGGATTATAGAGAATTAAACAAAGCCACACAAAAAGATCACTTCCCTCTTCCATTCATAGATCAGGTACTGGACACCTTAGCAGGCAAGAAATTCTTTTCTTTCCTGGATGGCTTCAGCGGATACAATCAGATTCAGATTGCCCCTGAAGACCAGGATAAGACTACCTTTACTTGCCCCTGGGGAACGTTCGCTTATCGAGTCTTACCTTTTGGTTTATGTAATGCTCCAGCCACATTCCAAAGGGCTGTTCTTAGCATCTTTGCAGATTTAATTAATGATGGATTGGAAGTCTACATGGATGATTTCACACCATATGGAGAGGACTTTGATCCAGCTCTAGATACTCTCGAAAAAGTCCTACAGCGCTGCATCGCTACCAGACTTTGCTTGAGTCACGAAAAGTGTTACATGATGATGACTGAAGGACTCATTCTGGGACACTATATTTCAGCAGCTGGTATTCAGGTAGACCCGGCTAAAATTCAAATACTTTTGCTTATTCCAACCCCCACTAATCAGACAGAGGTACGCAGTTTTCTTGGTTTTTCTGGCTATTATAGACGATTCATACAACATTATTCACATATTGCCACACCTTTACATGCATTAACTGGAAATGTTGACTTCTTATGGACAAAGAAATGTGATCGAGCCTTCAAAGAATTAAAGAAGCTGGTATCTACAACTCCAGTTCTCCGAGGACCTAATTGGAATTTACCATTCCAAATTTCAACCGATGCCTCAGACACAGCAATCGGTGCAGTTCTGGGCCAAGAAGAGGATAAAAAACCATACGCCATCTATTATATCAGCAAAAATTTGGTTCCAGCTGAATTAAATTACACTGTCACCGAAAAAGAATTTTTAGCTGTGATACACGCTGTTAATAAATTTAGACACTATATTACAGGCTATCCTGTTATTTTGTATACAGACCATTCTGCTATTAAGTACTTAGCAAACAAGCCTGTTACAAATGGAAGAATAACCAGGTGGTTGATCTTGTTGCAGGAGTTTGATATTACAATCAGAGATCGACCGGGGAAGGAGAATCCTGTAGCCGATTTCCTCTCACGAATACCAAAATCAGTTGAAGCAGCAGCAGTCGAGGACCAATTTCCAGACGAACACTTATTCGCTGTCGCTGTTCAGACTCCCTGGTACGCTGATGTTGCTAATTATCTTGCAGTAGGTAAGCTTCCAAAACATTTAACCCCCAATGAACGGAAACAGATTGTTCAGAGAAGCAATCGATTTTCGTGGGTTGGGGGCTATTTGTTTCACACAGGAGCAGATATGGAAATCAGAAGATGTATTCGGGAGGACGAAATCTTTGATATCTTGAAAGCCTGCCATGACGGGCCATGTGGAGGACATTTTGCTGAACGAAGAACATCACATAAAGTATTACAAACGGGATATTACTGGCCTACAATTTTCAAAGATGCGAAAAAATTTGTCCAGGCCTGTGATAGCTGTCAGCGTGCAGGACGACCTGGTCCAGCCGACGAAATGTCTTTGCGGCCTCAATTAGTGATCAAACCTTTCGAACGATGGGCTCTGGACTTCGTCGGCCCCATCAGCCCACCATCAAATCAAAGAACATACATTTTGGTGGCAACTGAATATGTTACCAAATGGGTTGAAGCGGAGGCATTGACTAGAGCTACAGAAGATTCGGTAATACAGTTCTTGCTCCATTTGTTCGTACGTTATGGTCTTCCAAGGGAAGTAATTACAGATGGAGGACCACAATTTGTAGGGCACCAATTAGCTGCAACACTCAATAATTATCGTGTCCAGCATAAAATTACTACCCCATACCATCCTCAGGCAAATGGGCAAGTGGAGAGCAGCAATAAGGTAATAGAGTCGATTTTGACAAAAACAATTGCCTCACATCGGCGTGATTGGGCCGCCCGATTACTCGAGGCACTGTGGGCTTATCGAACCACATGGAGAAGCACCACCGGCTATTCACCATATCACTTAGTGTTTGGAAAGCAGCCCATTTTTCCTATAGAATTCAAAATCCAAATGCTGCGAACGGCCCAAGAAGTCGGATTGGATTTAAGTGAAGCACAGAAAAATCGATTACACCAAATTAATGAATTAGATGAAATAAGGCTCTCTGCATTACAGAATAAAGCACTCATTCAACAGCAGCGAGCCAAATGGCATGATGCGCTTATCAAAAACAAGATATTTCATGAAGGAGACTGGGCTCTGTTATATGATTCTAGATTTCAGGATTTCCCGGGGAAGCTTCAGACTCGTTGGTTGGGACCATACGAGATTCAAAAAGTCCATGACAATGGGACCCTTACACTGACCACAATCGATGGGTCTGGATATACATTTAAGGTAAACGGTCATCGAGTTCGTCTGTATCGCAAACCGCTCACTCGGGAATCTTTTTGTCAGTAGCTATGCCAAGATACTAACATTGAGATTATGGGTGAGGAAGCAAAAACTTCCTCACCTACAGATCCATAAGAATTCACCTTTTATTGCCATTTTGTATATAAAATTGTAAATTTTGTATATATGTTTTTAGTATCTGTGTGTGCTGTTCCTTTTGAAAAGGAACAACACTTTTGGGTTTTTGCTGTTCCTTTTGAAAAGGAACAACACTTGTGTGTTTTTGTTGTTCCTTTTCAAAAAGGAACATCACTTTTGCGTTTTGCTGTTCCTTTTCAAAAGAAACAACACTTGTGTGTTTTTGCTGTTCCTTTTCAAAAAGGAACAACACTTTTGCGTTTTGCTGTTCCTTTTCAAAAGGAACAACACTTGTGTGTTTTTGCTGTTCCTTTTCAAAAAGGAACAACACTTTTGCGTTTTGCTGTTCCTTTTCAAAAGGAACAACACTTGTGTGTTTTTGCTGTTCCTTTTAAAAAAGGAACAACACTTTTGCGTTTTGCTGTTCCTTTTCAAAAGGAACAACACTTGTGTGTTTTTGTTGTTCCTTTTCAAAAAGGAACAACACTTTTGCGTTTTGCTGTTCCTTTTCAAAAGGAACAGCACTTGTGTGTTTTTGCTGTTCCTTTTCAAAAAGGAACAACACTTTTGCGTTTTGTTGTTCCTTTTCAAAAGGAACAACACTTGTGTGTTTTTGCTGTTCCTTTTCAAAAGGAACAGCACTTGTGTGTTTGAACAACACTTTTGCGTTTTTGTTGTCCCTTTTCAAAAGGAACAACACTTGAGTGTTTTTGCTGTTCCTTTTCAAAAGGAACAACACTTTTGGGTTTTTGTTGTTCCTTTTGAAAAGGAAACAACATTTGTGTGCTTTTGTTGATTTTTTTTAAGGCAATGCATCAAATGAACTCCTCCTCACCCTTCCTTTCAAAAACAAGTGGTATGCTCTTGTCCCTTTCACATAAAGGATGTGTTGTCCATCCTCTTTCCAAGGTCATAAGTAGCAGCTATACCTTTATGCAATGAATATAAAAGTCAGGACATATCGAGATCAGAATATCATAAATCATTATCTTTAACAAGCCCTAGTATTGATGCAACAACAAAGGAAGGATCCACACACTCATCATTTTTGCTGTCATAGTCTCACCTCCTCTGCCTTGTTGGATAATGTTATCATGTTGAGTTCCTACAATTTTCTCTATTATTACTTGGAAATAAGAACAGAAGATTTATATCTTCCGAATTGAGATGACAAGACTTCTTCCGCCATTTCCACTCTTAAGGAGGGCTGAACCACCCTTATGTGTGTAATTATACAAGAGAAAAATCTGTTGCTCTCAAATATATATATATATATATATTTGTCAAATGCAGGATAGGGGGTTTCATTAAAGAACCAGCCTACTATGATCATAAGATTGGAAGCGAAGTGGCATTCCCATCATGACCACCACACCAGGGATATGGTCCAACAGGTTCACTACATAAACAAACCTTGGAACAGGGGGTCTCATCACGAGCCGGCCTGCCCACGATTCGCGCCTCTCTGGTGAATAGCATCATGGTTATCTGGTTACCAAGCCAGCATGATGGCCTGCATTTTGACAAGAATTTCTCTTCAAAAACACACAAAGGACCATGGTTCCAGGGTGAAATAAACAACTCTGCCAAGGTTATGAACACCTGTCGGCAGCAGAGCTCTGTTAATGGTATCGGAGTCGTAATATATACACCAATTTGGATGATATTAAATACTTCCTTCTATCCTTGTAATAATGATATCTTACATTTTGATGGATACGTCGCATGAATATCTATCACTACCAATCATGGCAGAGGTATTGACTATGACTACCTTAGACTTTATATGAGTGCCAGACGTCCTATCCTCCTGTTTTGCATCACATCACGAAGGCTTATGCAAAACGCGATCTACCTGTTGCCTCGATCTCGGTATTTCTTTGTCTAATCTGAAACATGGCAAAACTCTACATGCTGTTCCTTTAATGACTTGGTGACGGGATGGCGGCTCCTCCTTCATTTGACGGCTGGGACAACCTATCATATTGCGAGGGGGGAGGTGACCTCATTACTCCGCCGGCCACGTGGTAACACACCATTCGGAAATGATATGGTACGAAGGTACGATATGGGTTAACGGCATGATAATACTATTTTTGCAATAAGTTGTTATTTACAATCAATTTTCATGCATGCTCTGTGTTTTTTCTAGCTGCGATTACGTTCTTTGCGACAGGTAATTGCTGTTCCATCTAGGAGCCCGAAACAGAACCATGGGAGGCAAGGCTATCAGAAGCGAGCCTAGTGAGCTAGTAGTCTCCGAAGCTGCTCGGGAGATCCTAGAAAGGGCGGGGTGGTTAACTTATTTTAGCCGCCTGCGTGAATCAAATGAAACTGTGGCCATGGAATTCCTGCAGAATTTGCAGGAAGAACACTCCGTAGTGGGTGGAAAGCAGATAACGGTCACGAAGGAAATAATCGCGGAGGTAACAGGATTACCAGCCTCAGGACCAATATGGACGACAAAGAAAGAAAGGTTGCAGAAGATCATAGAGATTTTCCAAGACGAAGGACAGAATCTAACAGTAAAAGGAAAAGGAGTGCTGTCGGCAATGATAGGAGAACCCTGGAGCGAATTGGCAAAAGTGGTGCAGAGCTACATCACCTGCAAGGGCCGAAAAGATGTGGTAAGACCGCGTCACCTTAAGCTCTTGGCTGTGTTAAAAGGAAAATGTTTTGTGCATCTCCCTGCATTGTTAAATTCATTATTGCATGATGCCTCTCGGAGCCTGAAAAAGGCACACCATGAAGACGCAGTAGTTAGCCACCATGGGTTGATCCGCCTGATAGTGAGCTACAGTCTCACTCAGCAGCAGAGTAGCTGGGGGGAGCTTATTACAACAATTGGAGGGGGAGTGGCATCACCATCCCCAAAGGCTAAGCACCCTGCTAGTACCTCTGAAGCACCCAAGGAGCCCAGAGCATCACCATCCCCAAAGGCTAAGCACCCTGGTAGTACCTCTGAAGCACACGAGGAGCCCAGAGAATCACCAAAACCTAAGCGTCCCTCGGATACACCCGAGCAACCCAAGAAACGCACGGAGTTAGTAAAACGAAAACGTTCCTCTAGGGCATCTGGACATGCAGAAAAACATAAGGAACTGGCCGCAGAAGAGCGTGCTGCCTCGAAACGTAGGCATTCCTCTGGCACGCCAGAACAATCTAAAAAATGTAGAAAGGTGGTTGTGGAAGAACAGGCGGCCAGTACACCTGAGCGACCCGAGAGACCTAGGAAGTCAGCTCGGCTGGCAAGAATAAAAGGCAGGCTGGAGAAAATCCAGCCAAGCATTGACCAGCCGATCGAAATAACAGATGAGCCACCAGTGCCAGAACAGGAACCTTCGAGGGAAAATGTGGAACAAATTGAGGACGAAGCAGAAGCCGAGGAAGGGAAGAAACCTTCTGACTCTGAGGCCGAAGCCGACTATCCGAAGGCAGGCACTGAGCAGCCAATTCAGGAGGAGGAGATGGAACAATTGGGGGGCAGCCCTCCACAGGTCGCCATGGAGGAAGAAGAGCTGGCCACTATCTTGGCCAGCCTGGGAGATTATGCTTCACCTTCCAGTCCAGCAAACCCTCCTGAAGGACTCTCTGGGGAAGAGGCGCATGAAGAATTGCATGAAGAGATGGCGGGAGGAGAAAACCTCCCTGTTGTTGACGGAGAGAATGTAAATACCGACCGGGAACAATCCGTTCCCAGGACACCAGAAGAAAACCCACCTGCTGATGACGTGGGGAATGAAAACGCTTATCGGGAACAGTCCGTTCCCAGAATGCCAGAAGAAACCCTCGATGAAAGAGGAACAGAACTGAGGGCCACTCATACGCCCACTGCCGAGGCAAGAGAAATTAAGAAATTGAGAAAGAAACAGCAGAGACTGCTGAATATTATAGCTCAGCTTCGGCAGAAAATTAGAAGTTTGAAAGCCAGTCTGAGAATAAGAAGGACCGTAAGGAGAAAAAGAAGAACAAATGCAGCAGGGTCCTGTCAGAAGAGAAGGCAAGGGGCTTATAGGCGTTTCGTAGGTCAATACTCTGCTGATAGACCTACGACTGTTCCGACCAGCACTGAGGAACAAAATGCCGTTCCATCTGATATGGAACAGCAGAATGCCATTCCGGAACAGACTGCTGTCCCAAATAGCCCATTGGGACCAACTGCCGTTCCAATCAAAACCGAGCCGCAAGACGATATTCCATTTACAGAGGGGCCATCGTACCCCTTTATCCATGTGAAGAAAGAAAGGGAAAACAAAGAAGTCCAAACTGAGGCATCACCGTTAGGGATAATTCGGGACACGAATTCCAGGCAGCGAAACGTGAAGGTACAGGTAAGACTCCCTGCCTCTGAGAATTCATGGAAAAGGGATCCAAAAACCAAGGCCTTGCACCACAAAATGAAACAAGCCCGACAGGAGGCTGACCAGCTAAGGGAACAAATGATCCCTCGGGAGAAATACGAGGAGTTGCAGCAGGAAGCTGAGCAGTTAAAAGAACAAATGATCCCTCGAGCAAAATATGAAGAATTGCAGCAGCAACTGCGGAACATGAGTCAATCAGAGAGTCAGGCCTTTGAAGGATGGCAGAAGGAACAGGAAAAGGCTGCCAAGGTAACACGTCGACTAGATGCTGTTATTAAACAATTGGACACTGTATGTTCGTTGTATGATGATGTTTTGACTTGCAGGGCCCCTGCAAAGAATTATGCTTTATTTCTCCTTGAAAGATACTTAAGATTGAAAATAAAAGCTGTCAGGGCAGGTGCCCCTATTCAGATTAATACTGTTAATGATTTTATTGATTGTTGCAAACATTATGGGGTTAAGGTTCAATGGTTGCTATGTGAATTCTATTTGCACAATATGGTGCTCGAACAGGAAACTGACTTAAACCCTGGGCCCTTTGTGGGAGATATACAACTCCAAGCCTTTGTCTCGTTTGGGGTCAATCAGTTAAAGTGGCTTAGGGCTTACAATGCCTTTCATAGGCAGGAGCACAGCCTAGATCTATGGGTCAGAGCCGAGCCTAGAGACCCAGTTCACCTATGGCAATCACACAAAAGCCTTATGAGAACCCAGGGCGTCATGGAACTGTTAGGACCCATGCATGAGGACTTGATCCGAAATAGCGTGGAATTCTTTCTGGCTATTAAAGATTCTGCCCTGGATGCTGCCAAATTCCGTTATCGGATTTCTACCCCAAGCATCCAGCTCAGGGAGCCATTCAAATACGAGAATTTTGAGCTGGCTGCTGAACGGTTGAGCCTTTATGGCCAGCGCCTTTTGCAAGCTGGGCCGTCTTGGTTGGGATACCGGTTCCGTAGCCCAATTATTTGGCACCCTGCACCTGGATACCAGGCCTTGTATGATATGCCTGCAGATCAATTGAATTACTTCTTTGATAATCTGGTTGCTCACCATGGTTGCAGACCTCCTCACGAGATACCCTCTCCCGCCTATTCTCTTACCGCTCTCCATGTTAATTATAACGTTTTCATGAGGCCATGAAACAAAGTAATCCGGGGGTGTGTAGAGCATTGGAAAGGTATGTTTTAATGCATAATTTAGTGATGTTTCAAGCAATGTTTGTAATCTTTTCTTTGTTATAAAGTAAGGAGAATGTAATGAGAATGAGCACGAATGACCCAATCACTAATAGTTATCTTCTCTATGCAGAAAAAGACAAAAGTAGGAAGGCGCGGTGCAAAACTGGAGTTCCATGAGAAGATAACGGTTGTCCCTTCGAAACTAACTAAAGTCCAGACCAGGGCGAGCAAATCTCGGCAAATCAATCTGGGACGAGATAAGGGACTGTCAGTTCGGAAGACTAGGCAAAGAAAAGAGAGGAGTTAACAGTTTAACAGATCCCTCAGGATCTTTGATCCTGAGGGATCGTTACTTTCAATTATTTTGTTGTCTGGTTAACTCCGCCATTACTAGTATAAAAAGGGTAGCATTGAAGACTTTGAGAGACTCTTATTATCTTGTATCTTTATTTTCTGTTTATAGACTTCACAGTCAGCTGAAACTCAGACTATCGAGTCTCTTTGAGACTTAGTTTTTGCTGTACTATCGTTGATGCGTTAATATAATATATTTGGTGCTACTTTCTCTCTGCGTCTGAAGTAAGTTATGGCAGTGTACCATTGGAAGCTAAGGGCCCGGCTCCAACAGACACTGGATGATTGTATCATTACAGTTTGGCTTTGTGTGGTTTGTTTATCATTTTTAATAATCTAATATATTTACATGCTGTTCCATACTCGTTCATCAACAGTTTTTCCTATTGTAAATCTTTATAACAAGTTCACATCATATTTCCAGAATTGGTCACGTAACGTTGTTCTGAGTTGTTCACTTCTGTTACAGAATTTATAAGTGGAATGCTTTAGCTACATATGGTTGGAGTGACGATCATAAGAAAATGGAATTAAAGTTGTAGGTGGACTACTGGTGATCATTTCAGATTATCTGTACATATGATTGACGTTTCCTGTTTATTTGATTCAGCTGTCTACTTTTATATATGATTGACATTTCCTGTTTATGGTGGTTTGCTGTTCCATTTGGTTAAGCTGTTTACTTGTACAAAAGATTGCTATGTCTTTGTGTATAAGTTGATGCAAAGGATTGAGAGTGTTGAACTCGCGAGACTTAGTTTCCTTACTGCTGTTCCTTTTACTGCTGTTCCATTTCTGCATTGCCGTTCCATTTTGCTTTCTTGCTGTTCCTTTTTACTCACATTCATTGGTTTGGTGTGAGAGGAGGATCAAGGCTGTCGTGAGACACAGCAGACGCTATTATGCTCCCAGATCCATGATCCATACTCTAATTTCTTTTCTTTCATCAGTTTCTAGAGGGATGGGTTACTATTTCCGCACCCTCGACTGGTAAAGTTGCTGCGTGTGATTTCTTTCTGCAAAAGTAATCTAGCCATAGTTTAGCATCCGTTTACTCTTGTATTTCTTAGACCTATACTACTAAGCATTACTCTGACAAATAGCCTCAAATTGAGATACACTTTGCAATAACAAAACGCTCCCGAATTGACTTGTAATGTGAGATAACTAGAGGTGAAAAAGGCCCTTGTTACAGCTCTACACTAGCCAGCAACTCCACCAGATCCCAAGCCTCATTTTTGTGCAAAGATGCCATTTCAACAACCATGGTCTCTTTCCAGAGTTTTCCATCCTCTGAATCCACTGCTTCCTTCATAGTTCTAGGATCATCATCAGTAACAGACAAAGAAAAATTTGAATAGAAAACAGATGGACTATACCTTTCTAGTTGCCTTCTTTCTCGAACTGATCTTCTCACAGCCGGAGTTTGTAGCTCTTCATCTTCTGATTCCTCCTCTGTTGTAGAGTCTAATTCTTCCTCCTTTAGCTCAAACTCTATGTTCTCAGGATCCTTTCGTTGGACTTCATGTTTAATAACATCTTCCACCTCTCTGAACACCACATCTTGGCTGTACACAACCTTTCGTGTGACTGGGTTCCAAATCTTATAACCCTTTAAACCATCCTTATACCCAATAAAGATGCCCTTTTCAGATTTAATATCCAACTTGGTTCATTTCTCCTTTGGAACATGTACATATGCATCACATCCAAATACCCTCAGATGTGAAAGAGAGGGTTTCTTACCATTCCATACCTCTTGTGGAGTCTTATCCTCCAACGCTGATGAAGGTGACCTATTGACCAGGTAACATGCAGTATCCACAGCCTCTGCCCTGAATTCTTGTCCTAACCTGGCACCACTGAGCATTTTTCTTGCCCTTTTCATCAATGTCTTGTTCATTCTTTCTGCAACTCCATTTTGTTGAGGTGTATATGGAGTAGTCTTCTGCCGTGCTATACCACACTTCTTATAGAATTCTTCAAATTCCTTACTGCAAAACTCTCCACCGGTATCTATCCTCAACACTTTTATCTTCTTCTCTGTCTGGTTTTCCACCAGAGCCTTAAATTCTTTAAACCTATCAAAGACTTCATATTTCTTCTTAAGGAAATATATCCATGATTCCTTGAGAAGTCATCTATAAATGATACATAGTACACAGACTTACCCAGTGATGGAACCTTCACAAGTCCAAACACATCATTGTGCACATGTTCTAATATCTATTTCGCCCTCTTACTACCAGAGGGGAAACTCACCCGATTCTTCTTCCTATATACACAATTTTCACAGAAATCAAAATCCAAAGAGATATTAATCATACCTTCTACCATACCTTTACCATGAAGTATCTGAAGGCCCTTTTCTCCAATATGTTAGCCTTTGATGCCACAGCATGGTCTTCTCTCGAGAGACCACTAGATTTTCTGCTCCACTTTTAGGAACCACAGAACTATTGCACCCATCAATAACAATGCTACCTTGTAGCTTGTACAGAGTTCCAATCCGAACTCCCCACATCAATACCAGTGCTCCCCAAACCATCTTGTAGGTATCCTTCTCGAACACTATTTTTACACCTACATCATCCAACTTGCTTACAGAAATTAGATTTCTAGCCAATGCAGGAATATGTAGAACATCCGGAAGTGTTCTAACCCTTCCACCTTGCAACTTCAACTTTACTTTTTCGCGACCAACAATTCTAGCCTTCCTATCATCCCTTAAGAATACATCACCACCATCGTATTTCTCATACTCGCAGAACCACTCTCTATGGGAAGTGAAGTGAAAGGATGCACCTGAGTCAATCAACCATGCCTCATGATCTACATGTGTACTTGAAGAAGCCAAGTACACATCCCCACCTTCATTTGAGGTGGTTTTCACCTCTGCAGAAGGGGCATCATCAGATCCCTTTCCTTTATCAGGAGCTTTAGATTTACAGTCCCTTTTGAAGTGCCCTTCCTTTCCACATTTCCAGCACACCACCTTTACAGGTTTTCCTGATGATTTAGATCTCCCTCTAGATTTAGATCTCCCACTCAATGAATTATTTTATTTTCTATTCTAGGACTGTCCTCGTACAGACAAGGCATCACCATTCTCACTCTCCATATTTTTTCGTCTCATCTCCTCCATCAACAAGGATGAGACTATTTCATCAAAATGCAAGGCAGTTGCATTGCTACCTATTGCAATAACCAGACTATTCCACGAATCTAGTAGAGAACACAACAAACTGATGCACTTATCTTCATCTGAAATTTTAATATCAATAGATGCTAACTGACTTACCACAGTATTAAATGCATTCAGATGCTCTGTCATTGAGTCTCCATCTTTCATCCTCAGGTTATACAACTTTTTCCGCAGGAATAGTTTATTCACTAGAGACTTAGATTGGTACAAAGCCCCTAACTTGTCCCACAAAGCCTTCACTGTAGCTTCCCCTGATACATTCAACAATACTGAATCTGGGACACACAATCGTATTGTGCTGTTTGCCTTCCGATCCAACTTCTTCCATTCTTCATCAGACACTCCGGTTGGTTTAGTACCCAGATCTACTGCGATCCACTAGTCTTTATCCACCAACAGATCCTCCCTCTTGAGTTTCCACAACTCAAAACTCTGATCATTAAATTTCTCAATCTCTATATTTCCACTGCTCACCATCTTCTTTCACCACCAGAATCAATCTCGCAGATCTCCCACTGAACAGGGTCTACCATAGGCCCGAGTAAAACCCCTCAATAGCAAAGGCGTTCCCTTGAAGCCAAAACAACTCCGATACCAAATGTAGGTTTTAACCCTATACAGAAATTACCTGCATACGAATTCTAAAACACATAAAAATAAACAATGTGAGAGCATAACACATAAAACACATATACACAGAGATTTTCCCACTGGATCCCAAAATCGGAACTACCAACTTGATTTTTCATTATTGTTCCTTTCAATGTTACAATACATATTTATACATGCCGAAGCATCCAATACCATGGACCAAAAACCATCGCATGAAAAACCATGGACCAGAAACCATCGCGTCCATAAAACATGTGCGAAAATCATGCACAAAACCATAGGTGGGTCCGCCCAACCTAACATAGGGTCCAAAACCAAAATTTTCCGGGGCGCTACCACGGGCCCCATAAAGTGGGGTTACGGGTGCCCTTCAAACCCCCTGTTAACTACGTGGAAAGAATATAACACAACCCAACTCCATTCTGTGACTATGACCATGATATGTTCTTGTCGTTGGATAAACTCCCTGTTGAGAAAATTTGTGAGACAGTTCTTTGTGCCCTTTATATGTTTGACTTGAAAGTTGAATTTAGCAAAGAACGCTTGCCATTTGGCAAATCTGGCCTCTCCTGGCTTCTTGATGACCTTAGTTAAGACTTTCTTCAAGGTTGAAGCATCAGTTTGAAGCAAAAATTGTTTGTTTATTAAATGAATATCAAATTCGCTGATACAGTTCCACACAACTTTTACTTCTTTCTCAATTGTGGAATAATTTTGTTCAGCAGGATTCCAAGTGCCTGATGCAAACTGGACGACTTGTTCAGTGCCATCTTTTCTTTGTTTTAGGATACCTCCCCATCCTATATTACTGGCATCTGTTTCAACAATCTTGAATGCACTATCATCATAGACATATAAAATGGGAAGAGACTTTACCTTGGCTTTGATGTTCTGAACAACCTTGGTGTGTTCTCCTATCCACTGAGGTGGCTCCTTTCCGAGTCTTTGATTTAGCACACTTCTGTCTGCGGCACAATTTTTGTAAAAATTACTGACATAATTCAAACACCCCAAGAATCTCTAAAGCTGATTCTTGTCTGTAATAACATCTAGGAATTTGTCAGTGAACTCAAGCGCATGCTTCTGCAGAGAGATTTGGCCATTGAATATGGTATGGCCAAGAAATTTGATAGTAGTCTGAAAGACTTCTATCTTTTTCTTACTTAAAACTAGACCATTATGTTTTACCAGCTGTTTAAATGTATGAACATGCTTAAAATGGTCTTGGATGTTCTTGGAGAAGATTAGAACATCATCAATGTAAACTATAAGCCAATCAAAATATGGCTTAAAATTTTTATCCATTACCTTCTGGAATTTTGATGGAGCATTCTTTAAACTAAAAGGCATGACATTCCACTCATAGTGGCCTGCCAGAATACTGAAAGCAGTTTTGAACTTATCTTTCTCTGAAATGGAAACTTGCCAGAATCCTACCTTCAAATCAAACTTTGAAAATATTTTAGCTCCAGCTAGCCTACTCATTAGGTCTCCTTTGTGAGGAATCAGATAGGTGTCATCTGCAAGAATAAATTTAGAGGTTTGAAATTTATTACCATCCTTGGGATACCTCTGATTTGTTCTGTTCTTTTGTTGACATAGAATCCATAACAGTTCCAGGGACTGTCGGATTCTCTAATGATTTTTATATCTAAGAGCTGTTTGATCTATTTTTCATAGAGATCTCTATATTCCTTGTTCATAGGAATAGCTCTACTTTTACAAGGCTTACCTGTATATCCTTCTTTGTATGGGAGCTCAATAGTATGCTGCTTTCGTTGCTAGAATGCATTTGGTTCTTCTGAGCAGCATTCATCTTCAATTTGTTTCTTCAGTTCCCAAATTTTCCTCTTAACCTGAGGATCCTTCAGTTGTTCTTCTACCTTAAGTGTAGATTTTAGATCTTTCAGATCTGTCAGTTTGGCTTCTGCTTTGTCCAAATCTTGGACAATTTGGACAATTGTAGAGACTCTAGGATTTGGGATATAAGGCAACTCAATCCTTTTTGTTATTCCTTTCGAAGTAGGAACAAAAATAAAATAACCAGCTTTGTTTTCTTTTAATCTGGTTGACCCAATTGGTTCAACAGCTGCTAGGAATATATTTCCTAGAATATAGTCAACTGGGATGTCTACTACTGAAACTTTCAAATTGATGCAGTGATGTTCAAAATAAATAGAAGCCTTAGGAACTTCATACTTGATCATTTTATTATCCAATCCTACAACATTTCTTTTTTCAGAAACCCAATATTTTGTTGGTATCAATTTCTTATTTAAAATGTTCACATCAACTCCTGAGTCAAGGAGTGTTGTGAGTTCAAACATTTCTCCCTTTATGTAGATGTTCACTTTTACATGATGTTGCTTGTAGGAGATAGCAAGAATTCTCATTTCTTGAAATCCGAAGACAGGGTATTTCTTTCCTTCAATAATTTCAAGATTTGGATTAAGATTTTTTGGCATATTCTGTTGTGTCCCATGACTGAGAATTTTCTTCTACAGCTTGCTTACCTTTCTTTATTTCAGAAATTTGGGATTTCAAAGTGGAGATTTCAGATTTAATATTCTGGATCTCTCTAGTTACTTCTCCCAAGGTGAGTGAACGCACCTTTTCTAGCTTATCTTGATGTTGCTGGAAGGATCTGGTATTCCTTTCAAAAGAAGCATCAACAAATAATGGCTTTTAACCTGTATTTTTGGAAGAATTGGATTTGAGCTGGTCCATGAATGCCTCTATTAGCTAATTCTTCATTTCTCCATCTTCCATTTCTCGAATCTGAGAAAGAATTTCTATCTCATCTTCTTCTCTGGCGGCCATTAAGATTTTCTCTTTCTGTGGTCTGAAGGATATTTCTTCAAAGCTGGAATCACCGTATGATCCTGAATCAGAATCATAATTCATCTAACAACCACATTCTTTCGATTCAAGACAAGAACAAGATGTTGTTTTAGAATCTTAACAATCTTGCATGTGTGCTTGTAATTCTTCTTGAGACAAAGAACTAAAATAATCAAAAGATAATTCTTCAAGTTGTTGCTGCTGAATTTGGTCTTAGATAATTCCCACTATTTTTCTTAGATTCTTCTCTTTCTGGACATCTTGAGGATGTATGTCCAGTTTTTCCACACAACCAACAAGTGAGATTGTTCCATTTCTCTTGTTTGGATGTATGCAGATGAATGTCAGAGGGTCTATAATAATGTGTCCTGGGGACATACCTGTAGTAGCCCTTTCTGGCTTTGGAGGAGTGACCCTTAGATCGATGGGAATGCTTTATTCTGTCTTTATAGTCTTTATCATTCTGTTTATACTCCTTTTTAGCCCTTTTCTTTGCTTTTCTTCTCTTGACCAAAGGGTCATCGACTGTGAGTCCATATTTGCTACAAATGGACTTCTTGTCTGGGAGCTTTGAAAGTTTTTCCAAATATTTGTTTACTTTGGAACTTGTGCATAAGCTCACCAATATTTTTGTAATGTGAGAATAAATCTCACCCCAAGTATATGATTCAAATGGAAACTGAAAAATATCTTGCAACTTGATATAATCAACAAACCTAGATGGAAGGGAAGCAAGATAAACCTGTTTCCATAGAAGATTTTTTGAATCTTTCACTTCATAGATTCTTTGCATCCAATCCCTGTGAAAGTCTTCATATTGTGACATCTTGTGACACTTGAGATTCATGAGAATAACTTCATTCTTATCTGCAATCTCTGTTTCACTGCCACACCAGTGCTTCAAGATCATAGATGTCAAAGCTCCTATCATGTTGCTCATAGTTGAGCCATCTGAATTGTGAATCACGTCTCTTGCTTCATGGTTAAGCACTTCTGCTTCCATTTTTATCAATAGTGCTGGAGATGATTCAATCTCCCACCACTTGAGTAGTGTTCCCGTAAAACACTGAATATTAGTCTTGCATGCTTCTATTTCACTTCTTCCTCTAAGATACATGAGTTTACATTCTGTGAACATCATATCAATTAATTATCTAATCTAACCAACACTTAGATTATCAATATTCCACTCTCTCTGTGATTCAGGGAAAAATGTATGAGCTTCAGGAAGCCTACCTTTGCCTTCAAGATCAGGTGAAGGATATTTATTGAACCTACTTTCAAGTGGTTCATATATGGGAAAGATCTGAGACTCAGATTCCTTCTTTTCATCTTCTTCTTCCTTGAATAAGGAAACAATGGTGACTTTTTCTATAGCCTCTGGATTTTCTACTGAAGATGTGGCTATTTCTTTGGGAAATAGTGCCAGGAACCTATTAATTGGTTTAACACAATCTTGAATCTTTATATTTATTTTGTATAGAAAAGAGGTAGGAACTAGTTTATCAGTTTTTGACAGATTTATTTTTGCAACCTTTTCAGTTAAACCAGATATCAGATTTTTAGTAGTATCCATATGATCTACTATTTTCTCTTCCACTTCCTCTATTTTATTTAAAGATTCTTTGGCATAAGATCTAACAACAGATGAAGTATATTGTACATCATTGAGGTTTCTATTAACCTCATTCAGTGAGACTTGAACAATATCAAACTGTTCCTTTATTTCTACAACCTTTGCTATATTTATCTCTAGACCCTTTATTGTTGTATTAGTCCAGTTGATTTGTTCACTGGCCTTTTGAATCCTTCCATCTATCCCCAATGCATTATCATCTTTTTGAACCAAAGGTATTACCTTTATTGCATTTTTATTTTCTCCAATGATAATTCCTCTATATGGAGGAAAAGTAGATGGAGTCTCTACTCTATTGCCATCTAAAGCAGTCCAAGCATGTTTGGTGGATGATGAAGAGGATGATCCTGTCAACACAACTTCAGGGGAAACATTTTTCTTCCATTCATAAAAGGAAATCCAAGAATTTGTGACTTCCATATAATGTTTCCAATCTTCAGATAATTTAATCTTCTCCTCAATAGTATGACTAAGGCCAAACTGCTCTGCTTCTAGATTGGTAAATAAGTCCCAGTTCAACATGGATTTCATCCATTTAGAACTTATTTCTAATTTCAAGCAGCCATTCATCAGAGTAAAGAACTTGTGCATTTCCATGACTACAATATTTTTACAGTCATCTGGAACAGGACCAAATCTACATGAAGGAATCAGGCCTTTTGCTTGCTCAAGATATCCTAGTCCATATTTGGGCTTGGCTGGCCTCATTATACTGAACATTTCTATCAATCTGGGATCTTCCCCTTCTAGAGTGATAATCTCATGCATCATTAGAACATGGTCAGACTCTGGCTCATGGGGAAAAGGGATGTCTGAACATTTTGGGTTCAGGCATGGATTAACTGATGTGGAAGGAGGAGCTTCTCCAGTTCTTGGATGGTGATTCTCATGGATGACAGATTCAACAAGGGTACATAAATTTACAGCAGCTTTACATTCAGGACATGTAACTTCTAGGGAATTGAAATTGACTAGCTGGGAAAATTCAAACAAAGAAATATGTTTACAAGAAATTGAGCTAGAACAAGCGGTATCAACAGTGGATGGATCTCTATAAAATCTGGAACTTTTGCAGGCTCTTTCAATTCCTCTGTAATCAATAGTAGATCTTCTAGGGAAAGACAAAACAACAGAGGATTGGTTCTCTTGGATATCAGTAGAGGTTATTCTTTTAAGTGCTAGAGGCTTGGGATTAGAAACTACCCAGTGTTCAAGGAATGTAAGATCTTCCCATCGAATTGTCTGATGTTCTATTTTCTGATTCTTTGAATATGTTAGAACAATGACACTTGCTTTTGAATCCCGACTGGGTGTATGGCGTATGGCTGGCCATAAGGTATTTGTGTGCCAGAAACATCCTCTGGATTGTATGGCTATGTTATGTCTTTTCTGGTGCATATCAAACCCTGAAGTTTGGATCTGCTACTGTAGGATATGATCTATTATTTTGTCAAAGACATAGACTAAAAAATCAGGATAACAGTCAAAGTATACTGGGCCATGCGATAAAGAGTCATCTGCTACAGAGAATCCCCTCAGGGATATGTTTGCATCAAGTTCTAGTCGAGTCTTAAATCAAGTAGAACTTGAATATGAAGAGCCACAACCGTCTGGTCGATGGAAATTACCTAGTATCTCTGCATCAAAAGTTTATGATGATTTGTCTATATTCCATTTAAAATTTGCCACTAGAATTAGTATAAAGGAGTCTATTAGTCAGATTCAGGAGAATTATGACAATATTCAATCTATTTCTCCTCTAGATCCAAAAACATTATAGGCCGAAGCAAAAAGGTTAAAAACAAAATATTTGCACTTGGGATGCATAAGGATCGGGATCAACCCTTTGACTCATCAAGGGTTAAATAATTTTGTGCTAGCCACAGTCCGAGATCTTACTCATAATAAGTATATCGATTCCTTAATAGGAGGTATAGTTTGGGATAGATGGAAGGATTCAAAAGGCTAGTGAACAAATCAACTGGACTAATACAACAATAAAGGGTCTGGAGATAAATACAACAAAGGCTGTAGAAATAAAGGAATAGTTTGATATTGTTCAAGTCTCACTGAATGAGGTTAATAGAAACCTCAACGATGTATAGTATACTTTATCTGTTGTTAGATCCTATGTCAAAGAATCTTTAAATAAAATAGAGGAAGTGGAAGAGAAAATAGTAGATCATATGGATACTACTAAAAATATGATATATGGTTTAACTGAAAAGGTTGAGAAAATAAATCTGTCAAAAACTGATAAACTAGTTCCTACCTCTTTTCTCTACAAAAGAAATATAAAGATTCAAGATCCTGTTAAACCAATCAACAAGTTCCTGGCACTATTTCCCAAAGAAGTAGCCACATCTTCAGTAGAAAAGCCAGAGGCTACAGAAAAAGTCACCATTGCTTCCTTATTCAAGGAAGAAGAAGATGAAAAGAAGGAATCTGAGTCTCAGATTTTTCCCAGATATGAACCACTTAAAAATAGGTTCAATAGATATCTTGCACCTGATCTTGAAGGCAAAGGAAAGTGTCCTGAAGCTCATACATTTTTCCCTGAATCACACAGAGAGTGGAATATTGATAATCTGAGTGTTGGTCAGATTAGACAATTAATTGATATGATGTTCACAAAATATAAACTCATGTGTCTTAGAGGAAAAAGTGAAATAGAAGCATGCAAGACTATTATTCAGTGTTTTACAGGAACACTGCTTAGGTGGCGGGAGACTGAATCATCTCCAACACTGTTGATAAAAATGAAAGCAGAAGTGCTTAAATATGAAGTAGGAGATGTGATTCACAATTCAGATGGCTCAACTATGAGCAACATGATAGGAGCTCTGACATCTATGATCTTGGAGCACTGGTGTGGCAGTGAAACAGAGATTGCAGATAAGAATGAAGTTATTCTCATGAATCTCAAGTGTCACAAGATGTCACAATATTAATACTTTCACAGGGATTGGATTCAAAGAATCTGTGAAGTGAAAGATTCAAAAAATGTGCTATGGAAACAAGTTTATATTGCTGCCCTTCCATCCAGGTTTGTTGATTATATCAAGCTGCAAGAGATTTTTCAGTTTCCATTTGAATCATATTCTTGGGGTGCGATTTATTCTCACATTACAAAAACATTGGTGAGCTTATGCACAAGTTCCAAAGTAAACAAATATTTGGAAAAACTTTCAAAGCTCCATGACAAGAAGTCCATTTGTAGAAAATATGGACTCACAGTCGATGACCGTTTGGTCAAGATAAGAAAAGCAAATAAAAGGGTTAAAAATGAGTATAAACAGAATGCTAAAGGCTATAAAGACATAAGAAAGCATTCCCAATGATCTAAAGGTCACTCCTCCAATGCCAAAAAGGGCTACTATAGGTATGTCCCCAAGACACATTATTATCAACACTCTAACATTCATCTGCATACATCCAAACAAGAGAAATGGAACATTCTCACTTGTTGGTTGTGTGCCAAAACTGGACATACATCCTCAAGATGTCCAGAAGGAGAAGAATCTAAGAAAAACAGATGGAAGAAGTCCCAAGCCTCTTTTCAGAGAGGTAAAAATATCAAGTAAGAGGGACAGATACAATGCATGAAGTGTGGTGCCCATTCTCACAGAATAGAACGTTGCCCAAATGTGGTAATTAAAGACCAAATTCAGCAGCAACAACTTGAAGAATCATCTTTTGATTCTTTTAGTTCTTCGTCTCAAGAAGAATTACAAGCACACATGCAACACTGTTCATATTTTGAAACAACATCTTGTTCTTGTCTTGAATCAGAAGAATGTGCTTGTCAGATGCATTATGATTCTGATTCAGAATCATACAGTGATTCTAGCTTTGAAGAAATATCCTTCAGACCACAGAAAGAGAAAATATTAATGGCTGCCACAGAAGAAGATGAGATAAAAATTCTTTCTCAGATTCGAGCAATGGAAGATGGAGAAATGAAGAATCGGCTAACAGAGGCATTCATGGACCAGCTCAAATCCAGTTCTTCCAGAAATACAGGTAAAAAGCCATTATTTGTTGATGCTTCTTTTGAAAGGAATACCAGATCCTTCCAGTGACATCAAGAGAAGCCAGACAAGGTGCGTTCACTCACCTTGGGAGAATTAAGTAGAGAGATCCATAATATTAAATCTAAAATATCTGCGTGGAAATCCCAAATTGCTGAAATAAAGAAAGGTAAGCAAGTTGTAGAAGAAAATTCTTAGTCATGGGACATAGCAGAATATGCCAAAAATCTTAATCCAAATATTGAAATTATTGAAGGAAAGAAAGACCCTACCATTGGATTTCAAGAAATGAAAATTCTTGTTATCTCCTACCAGCAACATCATGTAAAAGTGAACATCTGCATAAAGGGAGAAATGTTTGAACTCACAACACTCCTTGACTCGGGAGTTGATGTGAACATTTTAAATAAGAAAGTGATACCAGCAAAATATTGGGTTTCTGCAAAAAGAAATGTTGTAGGATTGGGTAATAAAACACTCAAGTATGAAGTTCCTAAGGCTTCTATCTGTTTTGAACATCACTGCATCAATTTGAAATTTGTAGTAGCAGACATCCCAGTTGACTGTATTCTAGGAAATATATTCCTAGCAGTTGTTGAGCCACATGGGTCAACCAGATTAAAAGAAAACAAAGCTGGTTATTTTATTTATGTTCCTACTTCGAAAGGAATAACAAAAAGGATTGAGTTGCCTTATATCTCAAATCCTAGAGTCTCTACAATGGTCCAGACTGTCCAAGATTTGGACAAAGTAGAAGCCAAACTGACAGATCTAAAAGATCTGAAATCTACACTTAAGGTAGAAGAACAGCTGAAGGATCCTCAAGTTAAGAGGAAAATTGGGGAACTGAAGAAACAAATTGAAGATGAATGCTACTCAGAAGAACCAAATGCATTTTGGCACCGAAAGCAACATACTATTGAGCTCCCATACAAAGAAGGATATACAGGTAAGCCCTGTAAAAGTAGAGCTATTCCTATGAACAAGGAATATAGAGATCTCTGCGAAAAAGAGATCAAACAGCTCTTAGACAGAAAACTCATCAGAGAATCTGACAGTCCCTGGAACTGTTATGGATTCTATGTCAACAAAAGAGCAAAACAAATCAGAGGTATCCCAAGGCTGGTAATAAATTTCAAACCTCTAAATTCTGTTCTTGCAGATGACACCTATTCGATTCTTCACAAAGGAGACCTAATGAGTAGGATAGTTGGAGTTAAAATATTTTCAAAGTTTGATTTGAAGGCAGGATTCTAGCAAGTTGCCATTTTAGAAAAAGATAAGTTCAAAACTGCTTTTAGTATTCCGACATGCCACTATGAGTGGAATGTCATGCCTTTTGGTTTAAAGAATGCGCCATCAAAATCCCAGAAGGTAATGGATAAAATTTTTAAGCCATATTTTGATTGGCTTATAGTTTACATTGATGATGTTCTAATCTTCTCCAAGAACATCCAAGACCATTTTAGGCATGTTTATACATTTAAACAACTGGTAAAACGTAATGGTCTAGTTTTGAGTAAGAAAAAGATAGAAGTCTTTTAGACTACTATCAAATTTCTTGGCCATACCATATTCAATGGCCAAATCTCTCTGCAGAAGCATGTGCTTGAGTTCGCTGACAAATTCCCATATGTTATTACAGACAAGAATCAGCTTCAGAGATTCTTGGGGTGTTTGAATTACGTCAGTAATTTTTACAAATATTGTGCTGTAGATAGTGTGCTAAATCAAAGACTCAGAAAGGAGCCACCTTAGTGGACAGGAGAACACACCAAGGCTGTTCAGAACATCAAAGCCAAGGTAAAGTCTCTTCCCATTTTATATGTCTCTCATGATAGTGCTTTCAAGATTGTCGAAACACATGCCAGTAATATAGGAGGGGGAGGTATCCTGAAACAAAGAAAAGATGGCACTGAATAAGTCATCCAGTTTGCATCAGGCACCTGGAATCCTGCTGAACAGAATTATTCCACGATTGAGAAAGAAGTAAAAGCTGCGTGGAATTGTATCAACAAATTTGATATTCATTTAATAAACAAACAGTTTTTGCTTTGAATTGATGCTTCAACCTTGCAGAAAGTCTTAACTAAGGTCATCAAGAAGCCAGGAGAGGCCTAATTTGCCAGATGGCAAGCATTCTTTGCTAACTTTGACTTTCAAGTTGAACATATAAAGGGCACAAAGAGCTGTCTCCCAAATTTTCTCAGCAGGGAGTTTATCCAGCCACAAGAACATATCATGGTCATAGTCACATAATGAGATCAAAATCAGAAACAGGAAGTACTGCGCACCATACCAGACAATCAAGACTGGGAAGAATACAGGGACAAGTGGAAGCCAACATGGCAGTTGAGAAATACCAAGGTGTTAGATGCTAATCTGCAAGCACATACTGACATTCAACATCTTGTACCAGAAAGAAGGGTGTATCCAAAAGGGAGTAAATGGATACATGACATGATCTACACAAAAGCCAAAAGGGATGCATTATATGCAGAAGATGATCTGCAAAGAGACTTTCATGATATTTCAGGAATTTGGTGTCATGGAGGTATCTGCCAAGAAATTTATGAAAAATATTTTTGCATCAACCGAACCAAGAATCTAGCATGGCCTATGCCTACTCAGACTTTTGCATTATGGCCAGGAGGAGATCCTAAGCTAATCTTTCCAGACACAGTGTATGATTTTGTAGCATATAAAAAGCTATGGTGGGATTTTTTGACTGTAGATGACAAGGAAGAAACCCATTATACTAAATTAAAATTTAGTACAAGGGGAATAATGCAAAGAAATCAACAATGTGAATGGCTGCAAAATTGGTGGACTGATTTCGGTGTTAATGGGACAACAATGGATCCACTCTATCATGAGTCACACTGTAGATTCCATTGTGACATATGTTTTGAACATAACATCCCAGATTGCTTCCACATCACATACAAAACTGTCAAAGAAATGACAGTAGGAGAATGGTCACCTTTTCATGATGACAATAAAACTCTAAGAGAATATATGACCCGTCATTATGAATGGTTAGTTTTAATCAAGGTTAAGCATCAAATCATTTTGGGGAAACCTATTATTGTTCAAAGAATTTTTATCAAAGCATGGGACGAATTATTGTACAAAAAGCATAAATTCCCTGAAATCATTGTATTTTGACAGTTCTCATGGGTTTGACTGACAAAAGCATCCATTATTGTAATAATGTTGTCCAGACACAAGGACTTAATTGTGGCCAGCTTTTCTCGTGGGCTTTTTTGTACAAAAGCATCCACTATGTAAACAATACAGACAACATATTTTCCGGTAGGATTTACTTTTCGGACTGGAATCTTTGTGCGGATGTCACTTTGGTGTTACCCAAAAGCAATGATTCCATCCAGTTGTTTGATACTCTACTAGAATGCTTGTCCCCTCTCATTTGTTATAAATTGAGGGTAAGGCTCATTCTTGGGGCATTCACATTTTGGAGAATCTTAGAGTCTTAGAGATCTGAGAAGCCTGCATATCAGCACTGGTAAGAACCTAAAGTGGCTAGATCTATTAGTAGTTTAAAGTCAATCAAGTTTTCATACCAGTCGACTCTGTATATTCTGAGGCAGAGCCTATTTGTTGCCAGGAAGCCTTCGGTAATGCTTATTCCTTTGTGAAAAGCAAAAGTTCAATAAATACAACAATAGTCTATCTTTGATAAAAAATACTCTCTGTAATCTGTAATCTATATCCATTTCTGAGAATTAATAGGAGAAGGCATGTTCCACATTTGAATACTTGTGTGCTTTTATAAATCGTCTGTTATGTAGTAGTTGTCTCATAATCTTCACTCGAAGTTCATTAGGGGTTCGCCAAAGATTTGAAGGGATACTAGACCGTTGAAAAGCGAGGAAGCCATGTGTAAGGTCGTAGAGCGTGAAAGATCCAAGTAGGTTCGCACTAAGTTCACCAGAGGTCGATCAGTGAAGACAAACGAAGAGACACAAGGCCAAGACAGCAAAGCGCAACAACATAGCATGTAGAACGCATAACACCGTAGCAACACTGTAGCAAGCTTTGCCCAAAGCCCCTGCTAAAAACTGATATCATGTATACAATCGATCACAATTTGAACCAACACATTCACCAACGCATATTAATCACAAATTTAAAGCACAGAGCTGCACATATGGAATTTCACGTATAGACTCAAAAAAACAAAATATATGATATATATGCACACTTTTCAATTCATGCACCAATAATATTATATTCCCCTCACATATGATATATGATCTTCAAAAAATATCAATGCATCCCATAGACACTATCTCCACAACATAGAACGTACAATTCAAAACCATATGACACGACCTGCAGAAAATTCAATTTACATTCCATGCAGAGGCATATGATATTTCACGGTATGGAACTCACCACAATACATTGCTTCAACACTCAAAAGACTGCTCGGAGAATGCACCAGAGTCTTCAAAGCACAAAGTGGAGCACATGGTCTTCAACAAGGAGCGCATACATAAAAGTTATTTAACACACATTTCACACCATACCATGCTACTTCAACACATGTATCATATATCATAAAAACATACGGCCTCCAATTATATGTGTAACCCAACCAAATTTTATGGGCTTCTACTTCACAAGTCTGCTTTCACAACCATATATTATATGCCATATGATCCATTTCAACATATACAGCATACAAAAAATCATTCACCAACTATTATATTGTTCACGGCCATACCGATTTCATCACATATAAATTTTTCATCTCTTACAATGTATCCATTATATAAATGGACCATTGTATATACCATACAACCTTTTTTTAAAAACAAATGCTTAACGCACTTATAAAGTCAACAAAGGACCAACGCAACACATATCAAATCAATGCTCATATAATACCAACATAGTTCACTGTCACGACCTTCAAAGAATGGGTTAACGAACATAAGGTTGGGTTTTGACGGCATTCGAGCAGTTAAAAGCTTCACACCACCGATGCTAATGCACCATCACTTCTTTCACTAACGCTCACATCTCGCACTCACTTCTCAAATTCGCATCTTCGCTCCAAAGGTCGAGAGTTGGCAGGTACTTTGGCTGCCATTGTTTCAACGCAGAAATGAATTCCAACCTTTGGGATAAAATTTGCAGTGATAGGTGCAATGAGGGACTTGTAGTGGTTAGCACTTTGGACTTGAATTTAGTGACCTGGAAATGAGGGAAGGATATCGATTACCAAACATTATCAAAAGGGAGGTCGACTACTAGAAAAGAGGTCGATACCAAACATTATTTTACTATGTGAGCACTATAAATTTTGTTATGAACTATCAGGTAGATGCATAAACAAATATGACATGCCCATGTGTGTTTGGTAGCTAGGATGGATGGGTGCGTTTGGTAGCCATAATAGGAAAACTCAAGCAAAAATGGCAGATTTGGCAAGTTGAGCAAATGACAGGAATTAGATTTGAGTAGGGCAGGGAAATGTTTGTTCGGATACTAGGTTAAACAATGCACAAATAGATAAACAACAAATTAAGATAAACATTGAATTCATTATTATTCACAAAGATAAACATATAAATACATTTTTCATGACAGTTGGATTCATCTTCCAAGGTTTCTTGGACTCCAATGACCTTTCAAATCCACGTCATAACCCTTAGTGGATTAGATGTCCAACACTTGGGGGTGATTTAGGTTTGGTTGGGCATCATTGGGTCCTAATTGTTCTGAGACGTTGAATTATTTAGATTCTGTTGGTCTAAGTTCTAGTAAGTTTGTCCTATTATAGTATTATCAATTTTTTTTACTTTGGTGTTTGTTGGTGGTGTTGCACTTTCAGGGCTTGGTATCTGGCTCTTTGTGTCATGTTTGTGCATAGGGAAGTTTTACTGTGTGTGAGGGTATTCTAGAATTTTGTGTCACAGTTCCAGACTATGGTGAGTTTGAGAATTTGGTGGAACTTGCACCTATAGTGTGGCAATTGGGTGATGATATAGTGGTTTCCAGGTCTGAGGCTCACGGTTTTGTGTATAGTCCTTCTTGCTTTATAGGTCGATTTTCAGTTGTTGTCATCAATGTTCCCTTGTAGTGGTGCTCATGCCTCCTAGACAGAGAATGAGTAGCAGGAGAGGTGGAGGAGGCAATGTTACTGTAGGGCAGAAAAGAGTCTGCCCTTTTGCTTATGACTTTGTGGCTACTTTCTTTGATGTAGTTCCTCTAGAGGTGAGGAAATAAATTCTATTGTTGGAATGTAAAGAGGTAAGGGATCACCCTTATCATTCATATTCTGAGTTGGTGGACGATGATATGAAATGGGATCCTGATCCTGGTAGATTCAGGAATAGTTGACTTCATTGTCTAAATTCTTTGGCTTTACATCAACAAATGACTACCCTATTGCGATTGATTTTCAAAAACAAGAAAGTGGAAAATTACAATGTATTCTCCTCATTAGAGGACAATAAACACATGATCCACAATCAAAGGTTTTGCTTAGACAATTTGGATTCTTGTTTGGCCTGTGTTGAAGGCTTTCTTGTGAGTGATTTTGCCTTTGGTGATCTCACAAACCCTCTAAACGATAGCGCTCAGGCATTGACTACAATATCTTTTGATCGTTACTAGAGATGGTGGGTTTTCATGTCTTTTTGTCATCAATTTTGGTGTGTGTCCTCTCAGGTATGGCATGTTCATGGGTTTCCTCATTATATTTTGTCTCAGAAGTACATTGTTCAAGTTGGAAATAATTAATTCCTACTTGTCTATGGTTGTATTTTTCTATTTGAGGAGTTTATTCCTATGTAATAGGAATTTAGTTTCTCCTAGCTTAGTGTGTGGTTGAGAGAATCTCTCAACCACACTACTGTACGTCTAAGATAGCATTCCTATCTTAAGACTACTGATTGTATAAATATGTGTGTAATCATTCAAGAATTTATAGAATATATTGACTGTCTGTAATTTTATCTTGGTATCAGAGCCTGTGAGGGCCTGGCCCCTCCTGGGCTTGGCCCCTCCTGGGCTGAGGGAAAATAAAGAGTGTAGTATATGTTTGTTTGTCCATCAATTTTTTTTTTCACTGTTGCTGAGCCGACCCCACAGTGTGGAACTACGCGAAGACCTTCATGATTACGTGGTGATAAGACGCGCCGATCTTGAGCTGAGAAAAAAAACTACATTGCGTGTTGTTTGAAAAGCCTGCGTGCTTGGACAAACAGTTGAGAACATTTTGGATCTCTGCAAGATCGCCAAAATCTCTGCGTGAAATTGCAGCTGCGTGGAGGAGGCCGCGTTGGATGCCTGTTGGTGAGCATCAATCCGACAGCGTGTTGGATCTGAATTGCTTGATTGAGGCCGAGCAGGTGTGAGGCCGAGAAGGTCTGGTCTTGATTGACGCCGAACAATCAAGGCCAGCACTGCGTGAAGCATCCGTGGAAGAAGGCAATATCGCGTGAACTAAGTATCAGAGGAACGAATCTGTCCGACAAGAAGCACGTGATTTGGGGATTGCTGAAGCCCTTGAAAAGTTAAGTTGGTGTGGCATCAACTCGTTGATGGTACCTTTTAAAAGAAGGTTTGACGCTGATCAAATTCTATACATCAAGCAGTCATGGATCTTCAGCGCCTTGAGGTGTTAGCAGGTAGCTACGTTGCAGTTGCAGGTGCTTTTGTAGCCCTCTTGAAGCCAGGGCGAATGAGTATGTTTGGTACTCTTCTTATAGTTTGGGGTCTTTCAACTCGATCAGAATTCATTTGAGGGATATTAGATCTGGTGGACATATGGCGGGAGGAAGGCCCAGATCCTCAGCTTCAAGGCTGGGAATCCGCATACCGAGGAGTTCGATTGGAGAGAGAAGGGAGCTGTGACCGAGGTTAAAAATCAGGGATCGTGCGGTTCCTGCTGGCAGGTCGCTGCAGAGCGGCAGCATCAGGCGCTGGGGACGGGGCCGTGCCCGGGGCGATGCGGGGAAGATTTCTGCGGATGATGATACCGGGGACCTGTTTCTTGGGGACGATGCCGACGGTGATCGGTTGGTGAAGCGGATTGGGGAGGAGAAGTGGAACCAGCTTGCCGAAGCGATTGATAGTGTCAGTGGAGACATTGTTCCAGATCCAGCAGAAGATATCTACGAGGATGCGCTGCATTGGCTCTCGTTTTTCGAGGACGGAGGAGAACGCCCCTCCCTCAAGTGATGCGGATGATGGTGGCAGATTGGGATCGATGTTAGGATCCTGTGGAGCGTGACGATGCCCGCTTCCAGCAGGGCGTCGTGGGATCGAGGCTCAGCAATTCGTCCGATGCGCTGGACAAAATTTGGTTTGAAGGACTGACGGATAAGAGTAAGCTCGGTATTGATCAGGGGCTCGTGTATTGCTGGATTAGTACAGTCCACGATTTCATGCTTGAGAAGCCAAGGCGGCAGGTACGAAGAACTCCACGCAAGAAAATGAATCCCTGAAGTCCGAACTGAAGTCTCTCGAGGCTAGAATTCAGTTTCTAACAATGAGGGATTCGGTTCCCGGGTATGACTCCTCTGCGGACGTCGTTCTACTTACACCAGATGGTGGGCGATTCGTTGCCCACAGTTCAATTCTGTCAGGTCGATCTATTGTTTTCAAGGCGATGTTAAATTCAGGCATGCAAGAGTCGAGGAGCATGGTAATAAGGCTGGAGGACGTGAACAAAGAAGCAGTGGCCATATTCTTAAAATTCCTTTATAAGGCCCAGATAGATGCAAAGGATTTCCAAGAAAATGGTGAGGTAAAAGCCGAGATGATTATTCGGCTGTGCCAGCAATACCAGATCGATTTCCTACTCTCTACATTTCAAAATTTCATAGTTGAAAACATTATTAACATTGAAAATTTGGAAAGCATTCTGTGTATTGCGGACATATATGAATTAGATGTTGTCAAGACTGCAATCACCCAAGACAGTCGTTGGAGTGCTCTTCATGCAGTGGAGTGCTTTCAGGATTATTTCCTTTGACGAAATAGCAGATATCAGAGGAGAATGGAAGATCGGGGATCCGTGATGAGGCAATGTCGCGGGTGTACATGGGGAACTTGGATCCCCGGGTAACCGAGCGGGAACTGGAGGACGAGTTCAGAGTCTATGGCGTTCTGCGCAGTGTATGGGTAGCTCGTAAACCACCTGGCTTTGCATTCATTGAATTTGAGGACCGCAGGGATGCAACTGATGCTGTACGTGCTTTGAATGGCAAGAATGATTGGAGGGTTGAGCGTTCTCGAAATTCTGGTGCGGTGAGCGTGGAGACCCGATCTGCTGCAAAGGAAGCGTGGATCTGGAACGAAGGGGCCGAAGGTACGTGCTCACAGTGGCCGTTGAGATCGGTGTAGCCGCTGCCAAGCTGTGTATGGAGGTCGAGCTGGAGGCCGACCTGTGTGAGTTTCAATCTACGAGATCGAAGCACCGGAAACTTCCCTGGAGGCAGAGAAAGCCTGGGCGGAGGATTTCTTTCACTTGGCAAGGTTCTTTGGAGGCCATCAGTTTGAAATGAGGGCCGGTTAGCATGGTGATGGACAAGCCATAATAGTTGCGTTCGAATTTCTTTGGTAATACGCTGCCACTGCAACAGTAAAATGTGGTATTTATAAATGTTTTGGAATTATAATCATTGAGCTTAGCTAACTCAATGGAGTGATTTTGTTAGAATTAGCTACTCTAACAAATCATGCAGGTAAAGCCAAGACAATTAAATCAGAAAGATGATGCAAATGTGGTGGGTAACAAGGTTGAATTGCACCAAATATTAATTTTGTGCAACAATGATATCAAAGGAGCAACGACAACGTCTATGGCGGACAACAAAGTAGATTTTTTGTTTTAGTGTGGTTTGTGGAATAGACTCCCTAGCATGTGATTGTAATAGTCATTGTATGTACCAAAAACTCCAAATGTTGAATGTAAGCCTTGTAAAGGCATTTGAAAGTTCGTGGTGATCTCAAAACCACTTTGTAATGGTTTGTGGTCAGCCTGAAACCATCTTTTGTCATTGTAATGTGACGGTTGGTGGTGAACCAGAAACCATCTATAGAGTCCTAGTGGCTACAGGATTTGCCCGGTGGTGGCATATTGAAGTTGGCGGATTTGCCCGGTGGTGGTAAATCGGACTTGCCCGGTGGTGGCAGATTGCCTTTGTGGCTGAATGGTTGGTGGTGAGCCAGAAACCATCTATATAGTCTTTGTGACTGAAGTGCCTTTGTGGCTAGCTTGCCTTTGTGGCTGAATGGTTGGTGGTGAGCCAGAAACCATCTATATGGTCTTTGAGGCTGAAGTGCCTTTTGAAGCTAGCTTGCCTGTGTGGCGGAATTGCCTGTGTGGCTTAAAGTGCCTTTGTGGCTGTGTGTACACGAGAGCTTTGTGCTCGTAGGAGCAGGTGGACTGCAGAACACCTGGCTCAGACTCAGATGATTTTCTCTGAGTAGAAGGGGATTGGCGTTTTTCGCGCTAACAGCAATGCCAGGAAGGCCAACTGGCGCGTCTGTTAGGCCATTAATCGCGCCAATGGGTGCGGGTTTTTTCGTTCAGGATCGCGCCAATTCACCTTCAAGGGGATCCGTGGGATCGGAGAAGTTGTGGATCTGTCCGAGGGCGGCAGATTGTGTTTTTGGAGGTTTTGTACATGCAATTCGTGTGATGATGGTGGATTTGACTATCATGACAAGTAGTCATTAAGGGGGGGAGTTGGAAATAATTAATTCCTACTTGTCTATGGTTGTATTTTTCTATTTGAGGAGTTTATTCCTATGTAATAGGAATTTAGTTTCTCCTAGCTTAGTGTGTGGTTGAGAGAATCTCTCAACCACACTACTGCTCGTCTAAGATAGCATTCCTATCTTAAGACTACTGATTGTATAAATATGTGTGTAATCATTCAAGAATTTATAGAATATATTGACTGTCTGTAATTTTATCTGTTCAAGAACATAATATTGGTTGACAGTCTTGTTTATAATGTGGAGAGTTGTCTAGTTTCTTTATCAAGTTTTTTTTGTTATCACTATGGAATAGCTTATGTTATTGATGGCTCTGTGCGTCTATGGATGGACTTATGTTTTAAGGTTGGCCCTTTATCTTGCTGTCTCTCTAGGCTCTAATTTTGGGAGGTGTGATTATGACTCTTGATGTTGTGTTTTTGAAATTTTTATGGATACGATCAATGCTTTTGTGTTGGATGAAACTTTGTTTCTCTGGGCTTTTATGTGTTATGTTGCATAATGATCACTTCTTGTTTGTTTTACAAAACACTAGCACTGTGGTTATTAATGACACACCTGTGGTTTACCTTGCAATTGGATATGGATCTGTGTGTTTTTGTTGGATGACCCTATGTTCATGTGGGCTTCTATGTGTTATGAATTTTTCGGTGGTGGATCTGTTTATGGCTCTGGGGGCACTGTATTATGAATCTCTCAGCGGAGGATCTTTTTATGGCTTTGGGCACATTATAGCTATTTCATGCTTGTTCTCGAGATCACTAGCACTATTGTTATTTGGTTAGGCTTTGAGATTGTGAGCATATATGGTTTTAGAGAAGTGTTTCGTTTTAGTTGACGATGTCAGGTCTTGTTTGCAATTTAAGTTTCATTATATTGATTTATGTTATTGGAGAAGGGCGATATGATCTGTGACATCCTAATATTATATTTTTTAAGCTTTGTTTATATATATGTGGTGAAATTAACCTCTATAAAATTTGTGGTGTTGTGAGTTGTTAAAGTAAAGAGATCAATGTTACTATGTGACTTTGTTTTATGTGAACATTTAAGATCTTTTAGTTTCTTATGTACTTATGACTAAGATCTAAAAAGAAAACATTGTAATATTAATGAAATCCAAATGTTTTAATTTAAAAAATATTTATGTATAGAAAATAATATTATAAAAAAATAAATAAGCATTATATAATTAAATTGTTATTTAAAAGAATACACTGAACCTTAAGAAAGTTCATATATTAAATGGACGCTCCACCTATCAGAGAGTATCAACGTATACACAAATAAAAAACAACTATATTTTGCAGACATAATTGCTATATGCAGGCTGACATATTTGAATGTAAAACCACCACAAGAATTCGTGGCCACTTAGCATCTCTTGAATTTGGCGCATATGCTTTTTCTTTTTGCATTATAATTAGCCTACGAATTTGGTAGAGACGTAGATGGTCGCCAGCTATTCAATTTTATATGGATTGACAAATCAAAATAAAAAATTTAGGTGCTTCTGCAAGACAAAGTCTGGAGTTGTCGATATAATTTGTAATTAATTAATTCTTGACTGGTGTAATGTATGAATCAAAGTCGAATCATGTCGTCGCCAATTACGCCACCCGATCCTGAGGTTCTTTGAACGATTTCGTCTTCGCAATTAACAAATGCTTAAAGCCCCGGGAATAATACCTTGCACGTGAAAGAACCGAAATTTTCGAAAATTTTGCAAGCGAAGATGCCAGAAGTAGAAGAAATTAGTTTGAAATGTCAGCAGTACGGTTTTTGTAATTTGATGATTTTTGGCATTATCTGTTTAGACTAAGTCATTAGAACCATGTCATTTTTGTAATTTGATTATTTTTGGCATTATCGGTTTAGACTAAGTCATTAGAACAATGGCATCAATTTTCTCATGATTTGATTATTTTTGGCATTATCTGCTTGGCCGTTTGGCATTATCTACTTGGACGAAGCCATTCTATTCCTGTGGTGTATTCTCTGGCCAAGTGCACTTAATCAGAACTCCAAAGAGCCCTCTTGAGAGATACATCTATCAATTAGAAGTATGAAAAACATTATGTTAGGCTAGAGGGTAACTCCTCTTTTAGATAAAACCTCTGCTTCCATATTCTGCTTCGATAGATATGGAGAAAAGAAATGTCACAAAAAGAAGAACAAAGCACGGAAATACGATCCATCCAATGGGATAGCAGAGGAACCTAGAGGGCATTCCACCCCTGCATCCACTTAATGGCAGACAATGAATCGCCAAACACCTTCAAGGTGTCAATAGCCAACTAGACAATGCTTTGGAGTAACCCCCATTGTGCCACCACCTCTGCCCGGCAACTTGAACCAACTCAAACATTCCAAAAGAAATGGTAAGTCTTGTTGGGGCAAATTTTAATAACTGCCCCACAACCATAGTCCCCATCAGTAGAAGCCCCATCAAAATAACCTATTGGGAAAAAATATCCTAAGTCCCCTAGAGTTAGACTGAGAGTCGAGAAGGTTTGGGGAACCAAGAGCCGATCTCAAGGAAATGGGCCACAACCTTGATGTTGACATAATGATACGCTATAACCCCGTCCTCAAAGATGAAAGCATTCCGAGATTTCCAAATCCCCAAAAGACATATAAGGGAAGAGCACAAAAGGGCCTATGACAGGAAGGCGAATACATTAAGCAGTCGAAAATGGAGGACCAATCCCCGACAAACCAGATATTTCACAAATCTGCCATGTGAACCCAAATGGCCTTCGCAAAAGAACATTCAATAAAAAGGTGGAAGGCATCCTCTAGAGGGGAGTGACAGAGATGGCACCATCCAAGACTTCAAAATCCCCTTTTCTACTGATTACTAAACAAATTTATTTGAAGCCTTTCTATTTTTAAATAAATCACATTAGAGATGAATACTATGAATAAAACTATAAATTCTCATAAACTAGAAATTAAAAAAGACAGAATAAACTGTTATTACTTGAAAAAGCAATTACATTTAATTTTCCTAAATAAACTTTTCAAATGATTCAAGATTTTTCCATATCAAACCCATTTATCTCAAAACTCTGATTATATTTAACTTTCTCAACTGATAAACTTTTCAGGTGATAGAACTGCATTGAACTATAGAGCTTTAGCCACCGTTGATTTTAACTGAATATTTTAGAAAAATTAATGTACATTAAAAAAAATCAAACAGTTACCTTCCTCCTACCATAAGATTTCTTGAATGTTTTGGAATCTGCACCCACAATCAAATGTGACACACTTAACTCACAACTGTAATTGCATTTAGTTTTCTCAACTGATCAAACCCACTTAGCTCACAACTGTAATTACATTTAGTTTTCTCAAGTGATCATCTTTCCAAGTTATTCAGAAGCAGGCCCAACTGTAATTGCATTTAGTTTTCTCAACTGATCAAACCAACTTAGCTCACAACTGTAATTACATTTAGTTTTCTCAACTGATAAACTTTTCAAGTTATTCAGAAGTAGGCCTGCCAGGTTGCTCCAAAGTCAATATGTTTTTGCGACCAAAACCTTCAATTGCATTCGGAGGAACAATATTTCCACATGGCTGCTCCTCCAATCACTCCAATCATACCCATTCTTCTTCACCTCCCATCCTATAAATCAGCAGTCCTTCCATGCCCAACTGCATCAACCTTCTATCTTAATAGTGATAAGGCTATCAAAGAGCTTAGAGAGTTAAAGTGGGAAGGAGGACCATGGAGAACCAGGTAGTATATCATGTCCACTCGCTGTTGATGATATTTTGTTGGTTAATCTGTTGTTATGTCTGGGTTCACTAGATCCTACTGTAAGTGCAAACGGTGACAAACAATGACAATGAGGATTTAGTGTCCCAATTCCTTGTACCCAAAAACGAGGCAAGAGCCCAGGTTGGGGATCCCCCCCTTGTGTGGGATGCCAATGTGGCCAGCTGGTGAAGTCTAAACCTTTGGTTTGAAACATAGGTTGGAAGAATTCATATTTAACAGGAGTAGCAGTAGTGCGTGCAACATTTTCTCACATATGGGTCCTTAGGTAGGTGTGGGTGAAACCCTTTCTCAAATATTGGTCCCTCAATATATCTAGGTTTACGCAACGAAAACTTGTAATAAGATTTATAGTTGTTTCAAAATAATTGTGAAATTGTTATAATAATAAAAACTTTGTTATTATGCACATGACGTGCATGATGTAATGGCTGGGGCGGATGGCTGTCACACCCCCCACCCATGTTCGAATCCTGCAAGGTTGTAAAAAGTAGAAAAATGAGAAGTTGTAAAAAAGTGTAAAATGAGTGGGTCCTACCTAAGCTTACAAAAAAAAAAAAACTTTGTTATTATATAAATTTTATAATTTAAATTTAAAATTTGATAAATTGAATATAGAATAATTTCATAAATTTAATTTAAATTTTGATAAGTTGGATTATTAAATAATTTGATGGTTAGTAACATATATATATATATATATATATATATATATATATATATATATATATATATATATATATGATTTCATTTACCATAGTTTTGAGGATAGTTGTTCATATTTATATATAAAAAAAATTACATTAAATATTTGCAATGTGATACTACCAAGGTTTAAGTATGTGATATTCTTCATTTTAATATGAAGAGCTATTTGTGAGATTAAGTATTTTTATGGACTTTTCAAATGTTTCTCTTTTAAGTGGTTTGATGAACAGATATATAATTTGGTCACATGTGGAACAACATATTAATGGTATTGGCCTCTACGTGATATCGAAACAAATGGTACTTTGTGTTGATGTGCTTGGTTCAATCATGGAATATAGGATCCTTGGCTAAGTTGATTGCATATTTTTTGTAAATCCAAAGCGGGGTAGCATTTAGTTGTTCCTACTACAAATCATATAATATATTCTTGAGCCACACAGTCTCCTTTGTTATGTATGTAGCAACTACATATTCTACCTATGTAGTGGAATTTGTTGGAATAAATTGTTTACGTGGCCTCTAATATAGAGTTGTTGACACAAGACACATTAAGTATCCTGAAGTAGACAATCCATTCTCCTTACCTCCTTCAAAGTTTGAATCTATATGTCCAACTAATTTGAAGGCATCCACCTTAGAGTATTTGATCCCAAAGTTTTGAGTTCCTTTTAAGTACTCTAGAACTCTCTTTGCAACATAGCAATGTCCTTCACAACATTTTTACATGAAGCTGAAAAGAATTTGAACTACAAAACAAATGTCTGGTCTAATAGTAGTAAGGTAGATAAGGCTCTCTGCGATCTATCTATATTTAGTTGCATCCTTAAATTCATTCCCTTCTTTTGATGTTAACTTTAGATTTTCTTACATTAGAATAGAGAGAGGATTTTAACTAGCCATGCCAAATTTGTTCAATATTTCTATATTGTACTTCTTTTGGGAGATGAATACATGCTTTAGACTATGAGTTATATACCTAAATAGTATTGAGGATATCCCCATGTTTGTCATCTCAAAACCCCTCTTCATTCTTTCTTTATGGATGTAATGTGAAATTTTACCAACTTTCTTAACAAACAATGTTGCATCATCAAGATTAAAATTCTTAAAATTGATCTTCAAAATAAACTTAGTTAACTTTTCATACCATGCATGAGGTGCTTGCTTTAGGCTATACAAAGACTTGACAAACTTGCATACCTTTTGTTCTTGGCCCCTCACAACAAATCCTTCTGGTTGAAACACGTAGACATTTTATTTCAAGTCTTCATTCAAGAAGGTTGCCTTCACATCCATGTGATGAATCATCCACCTATTCTAATTAACCAATTTTTTTATGGGGGGAGCTAAAGCCAAAAGTGCACGAATGATAGCCCATTTTTTGTGGGATAAAAGTATCTACATAGTCTATACCTTCTTTATGTGCAAATCCTTTTACTACAAGCCTTACTTTATGATTGTTAAGTGAGCCATCTAATTTGTACTTGTTTTTGTAGAATCACTTGTAGCCAATTGGTTTGGTTCCAAATGGAGAATCCACTAGCTTTCATGTCTCATTCTTGATGAGAGAATCATAGTCCTTCTACATGTCTTCTTTCCACTCATTATAAGAATTAGATTCTTTAAAAAAATAGGTTCAAAGTTTGTAGATAAATTTGATTCACAATCATATGAAACATCCATTTCATTAACATCACATCAATCTAAATTATCTACATCACCTCCATCTTATTTAGTTTAAGTTCTAGTTCATGTCTTTTCAAATTCATCAAGGTGAACACTTTCAAGTGTCTTTATGAGCCATTTTGGTGAACCTTTCTGAGATGGTCTAGGTTGCTCCACTTATTGAGATGGTGTTGTATTCCCATGAAGGTTCAACCTTTTAATCCTCTCAATCACATCATCCAATTCGACTCCCTATTCCGATGAAGTGGCTAGATCTTCTTCATGAGGGGGAGGATGACACTTCAAAAGGAGATTCAAAAGACCAATCCAAGTATTGAGAGAAAAATATATAAATTAGCATAACAATAGAGAGGTGTGAATGGAGGCGACTCAAGGTTCTATAGTCTGGAAATTCATGAGAACATCCTCAGACATCATATTGAATAATTTAAGTAAAATTTTGGGTAACAGAGCCTTGACTAATATTTGGTCAGACTCTATCTTGGGTCTTCTTCCTCTAGGTTTAGATTCCTCTCTCATCCCTCTTAGGAATCATATGATGCAGACTAGGATGATCCATTTGGATCAAATATCATATTGGAATCATCAGGGACTATGGAAGGGGTGGAAATTGGAAAATATCCCGGAAAATATGCTCCCATCAAGAGAAATTCTAATTAAAAAACTAAGTGGATGCACCCCCATTGATCCAAAAATGGTGGATACGTGAGGATGAATGAACTCCATTTTCATAGTCAAAAAAGGATACCCTCATATGATTTTCAATTCCCAAATCCTCCTAAAGTCCTCAATATGGAACAAAATTTGGAAAATGAATGGTATCCCCAAGATGAACTTCTTATGCTAGTTGTTAGCTCATAAAATAGTTCTCACGGCAGATAACCTACATAAAAGAGGCTTCAGTGGACCCTCTAGATGTTCCCTATGCATAAATTATGAGGAAAGAATCCCTCATCTCTTCCTCCATTGTCACTTTTCAAAAGAATTTTGGTCAGTGGCCCTTGGTCTACTTTTCCTCAGAAAAAGATGGCTCGATGATCTCCTTTAGCTCTTCAACTCCTGGGCCCATATTTTATGTCGACTCCCTTCAGGCCAAAAATATCTTCAAGGAGCTATGGATCACTCTTCCCAAGTATGTTTGCTAGCATATATGGTTATCAAGTAATAAAGCAATCTTCAGAGAGACTTGCTCGATAACTAGAATCACAACTCTTAAATCCCTTTTGTCTTGTATGGAATTTCACACATTGATTATGGAACTCTCTTTGGATCATCAAGAATTCGCATGGATATCTCCTTGGGTATGCCCCCAAGACTCCTTGCCCTCCTCAAAATATCCCTCGCCTCCCTTGCCCCCGCTCGATCCTTGGAATGTCTCCTGAGGGGCTTGTGGATTGGATGCAAAACTCGAAAAAGTGCATTCTCCAATTTGATGGAGCTTCAAAAAGAAATTATGGGGTGGCAGAGGGGGAGCGATTCTCATTAATCCTGAAGGAATCATAGAAGATAGATATGCCTAGGGGTTGGGAGAGAAGACAAACAATCAAGCCGAGGCTTATGGCTTGTCTCTTGGTCTCACCTTGGCTTAGATAAAATGAATCATGGATATGCATATAATAGGGGTCTCCCTTCTTATCATAAAGCATATGAAACTCGGCAGCTCAGAACAATAAGTTGAATCAAATCCTTAGGAGAGTCGAAGGAATGCTTCGTCACTTTGGAAAATTAAATTTTTTCCACATCTTAAGAGGGGAAAATAAGGAAGCTGACAGGCAAGCCAACTTGGCATGCAAGATGAAAGAAGAAAGCAGTGAAGTGAACAGGGCAGTGGGTCATTTTCCTATCCCCTAATTTCTTATCTGAAAATCCAATTCTTCGAGTTATTTTTTATTCCTTCTTTAAAAATGGAAATAATCAGTTGGAAATGAGGGAGTTCAAGTGGTTTTTATCTCCCTTCATACCCCATGTTTCTCCCTTTTGGCTCCCCCTTGGCACCTCCCTCTGCCTCCTCTCGTATTTCTTCACCCTCCTTCCCCTCTTCCACCCCCTTCGCCACATCACCTGCCTCTTTTCATCACCTCGACCACCTTGGCTACTCATTCCTCTTCACCCACTACACCCCCCCCTCTCGCCTTCCCTCCCCTCTCTGTCACATTTTCCCTCTCATCACACACCCCTCCTCCCTGCCTTGTGGAGGCTCTCCTTGGCATGACGTGCTTTATCCATTGTCATGTGCTCGTTTTCTTGAGAAGGTGGTAACACTTGGAGCCATCTTGTGCTCAAGTGTGGGAGATTTGGTACTCAATTCTTGGATCAAGCTCTGCATCAGCTGCATTGAAGGTGATACCAAGTGAATTCACTTAGAACGAGGTTAGCATTTAATCCATCCAAGTTGGTGCAAACTGTACACGCGGGGGACGATGAATTCAGACAAGATGCAAGTCGTTTCAGCACTCAGGATCATAATGGAGGGTCATTAGGGTGCAAGAGGTAAGTGCATAGTCCATCATTTCCACATTTGGTTAAAGCTTGGGAATTTCTATTTAAGGAGGAATAACGGTTTAAACTTCTGCCATAAGAGTGGGTTTGTCTCTATCCTAGGGGTAATAAGGGTCTATAATAATAGGGATCTAGGGGTTTGTCACAATTGTGGGATTAGAGGGTAGAAACACTTGAGTGTTAAAGCTAGTGTTTGCAGAGGGGGGCTTCAGAACATTTGATAAGAGTGAGGCGTTTGAGAAGCTCTTTGTTTTTCCTCTTTGTGTGGTCTTTGTTGGGCTCTAGGTTTATACTAGTTGTGGTCTTCGCAGGGAAAATGAGAGGCTCTGGATTTATCCTATTTGCGTTTATCATTTCGAGAAATTGAGAGGCTTGTCTTTGTTGGGCTTTGTGTTCATCACTGTGGTCTTCATTGGGAAATTGAGAGGCTTGGAGATTATCCCTTTTGTTCAGGTAATTTGGTTAGAGTAATCCCGGTTGTTAACATGTCGATGCATTGAGTCACTCTCAGTGCGAGGTTGTCTCGGTTTCAGGTTCCTGGGGTTGTTGTCGCCCTCGTTCTGGTAGAATGTCGAGGCACTCGATGAAGGATCGGGAGAGGTGCTCTCCAGAGACAAAATTCCCAGCTTCTCATTTTGGTAGCTGTGTCAAGGAACATGTTGCATTCAAGGAGGGGTTGGTGGTGATGAAAAGGTGTCTCCAATGACAATTGTGGCTTAAATTTCAAAAAAAAATTGTCTAATTTTCTCAAAATCATATATAAATTACCCTATTTTCCTAATAAAATTGTGGCAAGTTAGACTACGGCTAAAATTAAGTACTTCTGCAAGAGAAAGTCTGGAGTTGTCGATATACTTCGTGTATGAATCAAAGTCGAATCGCTGATGTGCCACTTCTGTGGTCATCAATTACGCCACCGGATCATGAGGTTCTTTGAATGATTTCGCCTTCGCAATTAACAAATGCTTAAAGCCCGGAGAATAATGCGTCGTGAGACTTATCCTTAATCAACGATGCGAATGAGAATATGTGTTAAAAGCATTGTGACTGCGGAAAATCCTTAATCTATCAGGCCACTTTTACATTTAAATACAAGCGAAATCATTGCATAAATTTGTGGTTCAACTTTTGTACACTGCCTGCACGTGAAAGAACCGAAAATTTTGCATGCGAAGATGCCGGAAGTATTAGAAATTGGTTGAAATATAAGCAGTCCCTGTTTTTGTAATTTAATTCAATTTTGGCATTATCTGTTTGGACGCAGACATGAGATCCAATATTTGATTAATTTATGAAAGTGAGATTGAAACAAATTAAGGTAAATGATATTACTTCAGGCAGTTACATATCCACATATCATATCAGTTATTATCTGTTTCAATAATATTTTATAAATTAATTTGTTTAACACAAATATTTTATTTGTAAATCAATTTCAAACCCCAAAACTTTAAATTTTAAAATTTAATTTTTTTCGAAGATCAAACTTATTTAACCCACAACAATAATTACATTTAATTTTTCCAATTAATAAACTTTTTAAACCATACATGTTTACTTGACCATAAATATTTTTCTATATCAAAACCATTTATCTCGCAATGGTGATTATATTTAACTTTCTCAAACGATAAACTTTTCACACTATCGAAGTGTATTTAATGGTAGAAACTTCAAAATATATATCCACAATCAAACCTACTGAACTCATTACTATAATTACATTTAGTTTTCTTCACTGATAAACTATGTTTGTATTGACGGTTTCAGAGTCTTTACTAGGGTTGATCATTTCCATCATAAGAAACTTAGAGAGGCTATTGAGATTAAAAAGCATGCTAGTCAACAGAGATGATGGTTGGAAATTGAGTAAAAGTTGGATTCTGGCCCTTTAGCCCCTATTTTTGTCCTTTTGTATTGCTTTTTATTTAAGTTTATCAGATTATTTGTGACTTACTGCTCATTATATGCTTATTTTGACTTATTCTTTCTAACCCTATTTTTAACTTATTTAATCTCTATTATTGATCTCCTATTTTCTTCAATAGTATTTAACCTCATTTTTCTTTTGATTTATTCTTTCTAACCCTATTTTTAACTTATTTAATCTCTATTATTGATCTCCTATTTTCTTCAATAGTATTTAACCTCATTTTTCTCTTAATACATATTTTTGTGAGCTAAACTTATAATCTCCCTATTAAATTTCTAGTTTATCCTTAACCCCTTATTATTTTATGAGTTTTCTAATCATTATATTACTCCTTATTACTATTTTATAATATTTACCCCCATTAAAACCATCTTTTTACTTTATTTCAAGAACCCAACATCTATTTTTTTTTTACTAAATAAGGAATATACACTATTTTATATGTAATTAATTTTTTATTTTTATCTTTTAAAATAATATTAAGGAAAAAAAAATACTTTTTATATCTAACTTTTGGGTTTTTAAACATTAATAATTCGTATTACTAAATTTAGGATTATTAAATAATTTAGATCTAAAATATATTTAATTTATAATATTAAAACCCTTTTTAAATAAATATATAAAATTGGTTTTTAAATAATTTATCTCTAATTAGAATTTTTAGATTTCTAAATAATATTAAAATATATAAAACTACTTTTTATATGGAACTTTAAGTTTTTAAATAATACTAAAATATTAAAATTTTGTCCAATTTTTTTAAATATGTTAGATCTATGATATATTTTTTGGAATTTAAATAATATTAGAACTATTTCAAATAAAAATATATAAAAACTTCTTGAATTTTAAATAATATCAAATTATTAAAAATTTTTAAATTAAAAATAACATTTTATTTTTTGTTTGATTATTTTCTGTTTTGACTATTCTTCAACTTCTAGTTTTTAATGGTTAGTTTTACGATTTCTTTCCCCTTGCATTTAGGATGAACCACATTAGTTGGTTCGAAACATCTACCGATCCTAATGATGTGATTATTCCGAAAGACATTTATCAACTATAATTACAATTAGTATATTTAAAAATAGAGCTTTAACTATCACATTTATGAGTTGAATTTAATTAAATTATAGATTTTTGAAATATTATAAAATTTTATATATAAAATAAATAGTAAAATTAAATAATTACCTTTGTTTCTAAAAAATCAGAATATACACCCCAATCAAACTATAATTATATTTAATTTGTTTAATTGATAAACCCTGGCTCACAATTGTAATTACAGTTAGTGCTTTAAGTATAGAGCTTTCACAACTGCATTGGTGAGCTGAATTTCACTAAATTATAGATTTTTAAAATATTTCAAAAATTTGATAAATAAATAACATGGTGAGTTAAATTTCACTAAATTATAGATTTTTAAAATATTTCAAAAAATTGATAAATCAATAACAAAGTCAAATGGCTACCTTCATTTCTATCCTTGAGATTTCCAATAAAAAAGTTTAAAATATACCCCCACAATCAAACCCATTTAACTCACCAGTTAGTTTTCTCAACTGATAAACTTTTCAAGGTATTCAAAAGTAGGCCCTCCATGTTTCTCCAAAGTCAATATGTTTTTGCGACCAAAACCTTCAATCGCATTCAGAAGAACAGTACTTCCACATGGCTCGCCCTGCAATGACTCCAATCACACCCATTCTTCTTCACCTCTCATCCTATAAATCAGCGGACCTGCTATGCCCAACTGCATCAACCTTCTCTCATAGTAGTGATAAGGCCATTAGAGAGCTTAGAAAGTTAAAGTGGGAAGGAGAACTATGAAGAACCTGATAGTATATCATATCCGATCGCTGTACTTGATCCTTTTGTTGGTTATTCTGTTGTTATGTCTGGGTTCACTAGCTTCTACTGTAAGTGCAAGAGGTGACAATGAGGATTTAGTGTCCCAATTCCTTGTACCACAAAACCAGGCAAGAGCCCAGGTTGGGGATCCTCCCCTTGTGTGGGATGCCAATGTGGCCAGCTATGCCCAGGCATATGCCAGTAAGAGACGAGGAGACTGCGCTCTGAAACACTCGAATGGGCCGTTTGGCGAAAATATTTTCTGGGGAAGTGGAAGTGGTTGGCAACCCAAGGATGCAGTGGCTGCGTGGATCGGGGAGGACCGTTACTTCAACTATCATACTCATTCGTGCAATGGGTTTCAGGAGTGCGGGCACTACACTCAAATTGTGTGGAAGAATTCTCGAACGGTGGGCTGCGCTAGGGTCATTTGCAACGACGGTGATACATTCATGACCTGCAATTACAATCCCCCTGGCAATTATGTTGGTCAAAACCCATACTAAAATTGCATCCAATATGCTTCATTGGCTCCTCTCTCTTCCTTGTAGGTAGAGATGTCAATGCAGAACTGTTGAAGTCAATGTAATTCATTTCATTCCAATAAGCTCTTAGAGTATGCCTGAGAAGTTCCATTAGCTCACTGGTGACTTCTATTATTTTAATTATTCCAATTTTCGATCTAAAGTGATGGGATCATATCAAAACCAAAACATTACTCCCTGCACATTGACTTTTAACTCTCATTTTGTATTTAATAATTTGCAGATACAATCACTACTAATGGGTTCAGTAATGCAAGGGGTTCTATGGAAGGATTGAGCTTGATATACTCGTATGCAATACTGATATTTCTAAAGTGATGGGATCATATCAAAACCAAAACATCACTCCCTGCACATTGACTTTTAACTCTTTCATTTTGTATTTAATAATTTGCAGATACAATCACTACTAATGGGTTCAGTAATGCAAGGGGTCCTATGGAAGGATTGAGCTTGATATACTCACATGCAATACTGATATTTTTAGGTTTGATCGTTTCGTCGTATGCAGGTAGGTTGGATGGATTTAATTATTATGAAAAGAAAAACATTAGAGAAGGAAGCTGGAACCTAAAATGTAATGTTTCCTCCATTCCTCTATGAAGAGAACAGAGAACTGGGAGAAAAAGCAAATGCTTTCATAATGACGATTACATTGGAAAACCTAATAATATTTAACATTTTCATGTTAAGGATTTATCATCATGCCAATCTTAATTTTGGACCGATAAAATTGGAAGGGTAAATCTTTGGTTTGAAACCTGTATGTGGGAGGAGTTCATATTTAATATGAATAGGTGGTAGTGGGTGCAACTCTTCAAATATTGGATCTTTGATATATTAAAGTTTACACAATCAAAACTTGTGATAAGATTTATGGTTTTTTTTTAATGATTTTGAACTTTTTATTATTGGTTCATATTTAATATGAATAGGTGGTAGTGGGTGCAACTCTTTCAGAAATATTGGACCTTTGATATATTAAAGTTTATACAATCAAAACTTGTAATAAGATTTATTGTTCTTCTAAATGATTTTGAAATTTTTATAATAATAAAATGTTTAGCTGTTATATAAATTTAAATTAAATTAAAATTTTGGTAAATTGGATATTGAATAATTTTATGTTGAGTAATATTATTGAAATGAAATAAATACGTATAATAAAAATGTTTTTTAATTTTTTAATTATAGTTTTGAGTTTTTTTTATCATAGTTTTGAAGATGGTTGCTTTTATTTATATTTTATTTTATATTAAATATTTATAATGTTAAGGATTAGATATGTGGTATTTTTTTCTTAATATGAAGGGGTATTTGTAAGTTTAAGAATTGGTGTTTGAAATGTATTTTTTTCGATTTAAAAAAAAATAAATCTAAATGATTTGGTGAAGAAGTCTGCAATTTGATGGCTTGTGGAATAAGATATTAGTTGAATAGTCTTGACCTCTATATGATATTGAACCAAATGGTACTTTGTGTTGATGTGCTTGGTAAGATTATGGAATCTAAAATTGTTAGCCAACTTGATTGTAAAAGTGTTGTCAATCAAAAGTGGAATAGCATTTAGTTATTTCTCTTGCAAATCATCTAATATCTTCCTGATCCACACAATCTCCTTTGTTGTTTTTGTAGCAGTTGCATATTCTACCTCTATAGTGAAATCTACTTGATCAAATTGCTTGTGTGATATCTAAGACATATTTGTTGATCTAAGACTAATGAGGGATCTTAAAGTAGACAATCCATTCTCCTTACCCCCATTAAAGTATGAATCTATATGTCCAACTAATTTTGAAGTCTTCCACCTTGAGTATTTGAGCCCAAAGTCTTGATTTCTTTTTGAAGTAGACAATCCATTCTCCTTATCCCTATTAAAGTATGAATCTATATGTCCAACTAATTTTGAAGTCTTCCACCTTGAGTATTTGAGCCCAAAGTCTTGATTTCCTTTTGAAGTACTTTAGAACTCTCTTTGTAGCACCACAATGTTCTTCATAAGGATTTCACGCGATCTTGGAAAGAACCCCAACTACAAATGAAATGTCTAGTTTGGTAGTAGTAATGTAGGTAAGGCTCCCAACAAGCTATTTATATTTAGTTGACCATCAAATTTCCCTTCTTCTAATGTTAGCTTCAGATTTTGTTCCACTGGAGTAGAGAGAGGATTACAATTAATGATGTCAAACTTGTTCAATAATTCTCTATTGTACTTATTTTGGGAGATGAATACATGCTTTGAATTTCGAGTTAATTCTATACCCAATTAGTAGTGAAAATGTCCCCATGCTTGTCATCTCAAAACCCTTCTTCAATTCTTTCTTTATGGATGCAATATATGCTTCATTGTTCCCTATTATCAAAGCCAACTTTTTTAACAAACAAAGTTGCATCATCAAGATTAAAATTCTTGAAATTAATCCTCAAAAGATGCTTAGTTAACTTTTCATACCATGCATGGGGTGTTTTCTTTAAAATATACAAATGCTTGATGAACTTATGTACCTTTAATTCTTGACTCTTCACAATAAATGCTTCTAGTTAAAACATATAGGCATATTATTTCAAGTGTCCATTCAAGAAGGTCGTGTTCACATCCATTTGATGAATCATCCACCTATTATAAGTAGCCCATTTTTTGTGGGGGTAACCAAAGCCAACAATGCACAAATGGTAGGCCATTTTGTCTTGGGAACAAAAGTCTCTACATAGTCTATTCCTTCTTTATGTACAAATCCTTTTGATATAAGCCTCACTTTATGCTTGTCAAGTGAACCATTTAATTTATACTTTTTTTGGTAGACACACTCGTAACCAATTGGTTTGGTTCCAAATAGATAATCCACTAGCTTCTATGTCCCATTCTTGATGACATCATCATACTCCTTTTGGATGGCTTCTTTCCACTCATCATGAGAAGTAGTTTCTTTAAAGGAAGTTGGTTCAAATTTAGTAGATGAATTTAATTCACAATCATAAAAAACATACATTTCATTAACATCACATGAATGTAAATTATTTGAAACACCTCCATCTTATTTAGTTGAACTTCTAGGCCCTATCTTTCCAACCTCATTAAGATGAACACTTTCAAGTTTCTTTATGAACCACTTTGGTGAACCTTTTTTATATGGTGTAGGTTGTTCCACTTATTGAGATGGTGTTTCATTCCCAACAAGGTTCATCATTTTAATCCTCTCAGTTACATCATCCAATTCTAATGAAGTGGCCAGATCTTCTTCATAAGAGGGAGATGTCACTTCAAAAGGATATCATAGAGATTGATCCAAGATAGGAATACCCCTTCAAGATGTGGAATACCATCATCAAACTCATGATTTGCCTTTACATGAGTGAATCTATCTAGAAGATCAAGCTATCACTCAATAGTTTTTCCATTCTTGGTGGATTCAAGAAAAATCACATCTCTGGGATGAAATTCTTATTTACCTCATCATAAAGATGATATGCCTTGGTGGTATTTAAGTACCTCAAGAAGATGTAATTTAGACTCCTTGCCCAAAGTTTGTTTCTTTTGCTCCTTAGAAACTAATAAATAGCAAGTAGAACGAAAACCCCTAAGATGCCTCACTGAAAGAATGCGGTCATACCAAATTTCATAAGGATTCTTATTCCTAATAGTATGAGATGGACTCATGTTTTTCACATATATTGCACATAGAATTGCATCGGCTTACAACATTAGCTTCACATGCTTGAAAAATAACACTTAGTGTACTATATTCAAGAGTGTCCCATTCAGTCCGTGAGAGATAGGTCAATTTGTGACCGTCATGATAATGAAGTGTTATGTATCAAGATATTTGAGGTTTAAATGCCTCCAATTTACCCATTTATGTAAAAGGGGTGTACATAGGCACCTAGAGGTTATAGTGGTACAATGTAATTGACTATGAATTGTGCAAATACAAACTAGTCCAATTGTCAATTCCATTAGTTACAAAAAAAAAGTGTCTTGTTCATTCTTTCTACTACACCATTTTTATTAGGATTATATGGAACAATGGTTTGATGTTTGATTAAGTGTGGATGAATACGTTTGATATAGATTTCAAACTCATTAGAGGTATATTGCCATCCATTATCAATATAACGAGTGTTAATTCTAGATTGTGCTTCATTTTCAATCCATACATGAAATTTTCAAATGTTTCAAAAGCTTGAGACATATGTTCTAACAAAAAAATCCAACATGTTCTAATGTATTCATGAATAAATGTTGTGATATATTTATTATCACAAGCAAATGGAATAGGTATGAGGGCATACAAATCAATGTGTATCACTTCTAATTTTCTACATGCTATGAAAGTAAAATTATGAAAAGGTTGTTTGCTTTGTTTCCCAAGGATGCAAGCCCCACATTGTCTCAAGTTCTTTGGAATGGTAAGAAAACTAGAGACATCATTGTTCTTTAGCATTTGAAGACTATCATAGTTGGTGTGTCCAAATTTTGCATGCCAAAAAAGACTAGAAGATGATGTGGTTTCATCGTAGTGAGAAAGTGATGTGGTTTCATCCTAGTGAGAAAGATGTATAGAATTTTATGCCTATGTAGATAACCCTTTCAACTTCAACAATTTGTCATCCTTCGGTCATGTCATGATGACCATGTTGTCAAAACATCTCCCTATTTCAATTGTTTCATCAAACTTGTGAATGGACTGACCTTACTGTCAAATGTGTACAGGATACAACAAGTTCCTCATTAACTTAAGAAGATAAAGAACATCATTCAAAAGAAAATCTAAGAATTTGAGCAATTTATGCCTAATGGTGCCAATTCCTGCAAGTTTGAGACTAGATCTATTTAAAAGTACAATGCACCTTCTATATAGTCATTTAATTCTTCAAAGAAATATTTCACAATACACCTATATAGTCATTTAATTCTTCAAATAACTATTTCACAATACACCTTTTATATAGTCATTTAATTCTTCACAGAAAAATTTCTAAATTGTCATGTGGTGAATAGTACCAATCTCTCTAAGAATCAAATAAAGCTTTGAAAAAATCATTATCTAAACCAATATTGCAATGAGCAACAACCAAAATTTAGGTGCTTTACTTTTGTCTTTCTTTTATTCTTACTTGTATTTATCTTCTCTAGTGTGATTATGCATGTTTTTCTTCATGTCGATTCTGACATCTCATCTTGATTGTGTCTATCACCTTTCATTTGAAATTATTCTTTTAATTTCCTCTTTTACTTCTTTAAAATGATCATGTGATTTGATTCTTCACTCCTGAGCACGTCACATAATCTATCTAGGGATGAGCTATCTTCTTCCTAAATTCCTTCCCACATTCTTTAATATTGTCCATAAAAAAATAAAAATAAAAATACAAATATTTTCTACCCACTAGCTTGAAGTAATTCAAGATATTGAGAATATGTAAAGTAAAGGGCTTCAATGAAGGTCATGAGAGTAGCTCACAACGGTTGTTTCATTTAGTTTTCTAAATTGATCAAGCCCACTTATCTCACAACTGTAATTACCTTTACTTTTCTCAACTGAAAATTTTCATGTTAGAAGTAGGCCCTCCACGTTGCTCCGAAGTCAATATGCTTTTGCGACCAAAACCTTCAATCGCATTCGGAGGAACAACACTTCCACATGTTTCCTCCTGCAATCATTCCCACACTTCTTCACCTCTCATCCTATAAATCAGCGGCCGTCCCATGCCCAACTGCATCAACCTTCCCTCATAGTAGTGATAAGGCCATCAGAGAGCTTAGAGAGTTAAAGTGGGAAGGAAGACCATGGAGAACCTGATAGTATATCATATCCGATGGCTGTATTTGATCCTTTTGTTGGTTTATCCGTTGTTATGTCTGGGTTCACTAGCTTCTACTGTAAGTGCAAGAGGTGACAATGAGGATTTAGTGTTCCAATTCCTTGTAGCCCAAAACAAGGCAAGAGCCCAGGTTGGGGATCCTCCACTTGTGTGGGATGCCAATGTGGCCAGCTATGCCCAGGCATATGCCAGTCAGACTGCGCTTTGGAGCACTCGAATGGGCCATTTGGACAAAATATTTTATGGGGAAGTGGAAGTGGTTGGCAACCCAAGGAGGCAGTGGCTGCGTGGATGGGGGAGGATCGTTACTTCAACTACCATACTCATTCATGCCAGTGTTTTTAAAACCGTTTTCAAAAACCGGTTACCGGTCAAACCGGCCGGTTAGCAAGGCTGCCGATCCGAACCGGCCAAAAAACCCAGTTTGACTTGGCATTTCACCTTTTTTTGGCCCTAAACGGTGAAAACCGACCGGTTTGGGACGGAACCGGCCGGTTTGTATCAAACTGGCCGGTTCTGTCCTAAACCGGCCGGTTCTGTCCTAAACCGGCCGGTTTTAGGCACGCCCACCGTAAAGTTTAAAAATCATATTTTTCACTGTGTTTCAGGAGTATTGGGGGGGAACTAAGGGTGTTTCAACCCTAACAATGTTAGCAATTAATGGTAATGTTAAATTCTTAAAGTAAAAGTGACATTTCCTTTAATTTCCATTTTCATCCTTTTACTTAAATTTTTAACATTACCATGAAATGACTCAGGATGTTTGAGAGTGGTTTCGACCTCATTGGATTTCATATGGAGAAACTGGAATTTTAGATTTCACTCAAAATTCAACAGACTTAATGGTTTTCAGGATTTCATGGTTTGGGACTAAACAATAAATGCAATCGGAGCTCCAAATGATGAACAAAACTCCTGATCTAGATGCCATTGTGTTGGACAATATTGATCCAACATCAGAATGGGTGGAGGAGACTGAAGAACCTGTGTTTGAGGCTGATTTTGATATCGACATGGCTTTAGCGAGGGATGATGCAGATTATGTGGTGGCATCAGAACTAGGATCAATAGCGACATCAAGGAAAGGCAAAGAACCAATGGAAGGCACTAGTCATGCAGGTCGACAAACTCATGCTTCCATTAGGTCCACTTCTATTGTCATTGGTGGCATTGATACTGAGGTTGCAGATCAGGCTGAGGCATCCTCAGACTCTGAACCAGATGATGTCTATGTAGCTCCTGATGATGATCCTGTGTCTAGTAGTGGTGATGAACTTGATGATTGATCATGTGTACACTGTAGACTTGTAGTAGGTCAATGGCCTCATAGCTTGCCACATTGTTTTTGGACTTTATAGGCCATTTAGAGCCTCATTTCTTATGTATTTTGTTATTTTGTCGATGATATGTATTGTACTCGGTGCCATTTTGATATATTCACCTTTACATGGTATATACATGAGCAAACTTTGCATATTTTGTCTCTATTGGCTTGGAATCATGGTTTTACATCTTAAAAATAGTTTTGTTTCATTAAAAGTTAATTATTTAATGTATTTTTTTAAAACTGGTTCGTTTAGACCAAACCAGTCCCGGTTAGACCGGTTCCGGTCGGTAAACCAGTTCATTAGGTGGACCGGTCCGGTCACCGGTTCCGATTTTAAAAACATTGATTCGTGCAATGGGTTTCAGGAATGCGGGCACTACACTCGAATTGTGTTGAAGAATTCTCGAACGATGGGCTGGGCCAGGGTCATTTGCAACGACGGTGATACCTTCATGACCTACCATTACAATGCTCCTGGCAATTATGTAGGTCAAAACCCCTACTAAAATTGCATGCAACTCAAACACTATGCTTCATTGGCTCGTCGATCTTTAATGTACGTAGAGATTTCGTTGCCAGAACTGTTGACGTCAATGTAATTCATTTCATCCCCATATGCTCTTAGAGTATGCCACAGAAATTCCATTGGCTTACTGGTGAATGTTATTGTTTTACTTTTTCCAATGTTGGATCTAAACTGATGGGATCATATTAAATCCAAAACATCACTAGCACATGAACATTTAACTGTTCCATTTTGTATTTAATAATTTGCAGATACAATCACTGTTAATGGGTTCAGTCATGCAAAGGGTTCTGTGGAAGGATTGAGCTTGATATACTCGTATGCAATGATGATATTTTTAGGTTTGATCGATATGTCATATGCACATAGGTGAGCAGGATTTAATTAAGGGAAGAAACAAAAACATTAAATAATATAGAGGAAGCTAGAACGTAAAAATGTGATGTTTTCTCCATCCCTCCATGACGAGTACATAGCACTGGGAAAGTCGGGTTTACAGCGAGGATTACATCGGAAAATCCAAATATCTTAGCTTTTTAATATTAAGGATTTATAATCATGCCCATCTTAATTTTGGACTGATAAAATTGGAAGTCTAAACCTTTGGTTTGAAACATAGGTTAGAGGAATTCATATTTAATATGAATACCAGTAGTGCGTGCAACTTTTTCTCAAATATGAGTCCTTAGGTAGGTGTGGGTGAAACCCTTTCTCAAATATTGGCCCCTCAATATACTTAGGGTTTACGCAACCAAAAAATAAGATTTATCATTGTTTTAAAATAATTGTGAAATGGTTATAATAATAAAATTTTTGTTATTATATAAATTTTATAAATTTTGTGTCTAGAGTATGTTTTAAAACTATTTTTGCTTGGCTAAGAACTAGGCAATCTTTTTCAACGTAAGGTTTGTGGTAGGAGTGAAACCGTGTCCCCATATGGACTACCATCGGGTAGGTGGTGTGGAGGCATGTGGTAGGAGTGAAAGCTTGGCCCCTTCTGACCACCAGTGGGTAGGTAGGTGGTGTGGTTTTCCTTGAATAACGGTAATGAGTGAGCGTGCATTGCGGTTAAAAGCTAGAGATGGTTGTTCTCACTGCGTGTTTGACAACTGAATTATGATAGATTTTCCCACCTCTAAAAAATAAATTTAATAAATTTAATTTAAAATTTGATAAATTAAATATAGAATAATAACATAAATTTTAATTTTAATTTTGATAAGTTGGATTATTAAATAATTTAATGGTATTATTATTATTATTATTTCATTTACCATAGTTTAGTTTTGAGGATAGTTGTTCATATTTATAATTTTTTTTTCTTTTATATTAAATATTTACAATGTCATACTACCAAGGCTTAAGTATGTGATATTCTTTCCTTTAATATGAAGAGTTATTTGTGAGTCTAAGTATTTTTATGGACTTTTCAAATGTTTCTCTTTTAAGTGGTTTGGTGAACATGTCTATAATTTGGTCACTTGTGGAACAACATATTAGCATAATGGTATTGGCCTCTACGTGATGTCGAAACAAATGGTACTTTGTGTTGATGTGCTTGGTTCAATCATGGAATATAGGATCCATGGTCAAGTTGATTGCATAATTGTTGTAAATCCAAAGTGGGTAACATTTAATTGTTCCTACTACAAATCATCTAATATATTCTTGAGCCACATAATCTCCTTTGTTATGTCTATAGCAACCACATATTCTACCTTTGTAGTGGAATTTGTTGGAACAAATTGTTTCTGTGATCTCTAAGATAAAGTTGTTGATCCAAGACACATGAAGTATCATGAAGTAGACAATTCATTCTCCTTACCTCCTTCAAAGTTTGAATCTATATGTCCAACTAGTTTGAAGTCGTCCACCTTAGAGTATTTGATCCCAAAGTTTTGAGTTCATTTTAAGTACTCTAGAACTCTCTTTGCAACATAGCAATGTGCTTCACAACATTTTTACATGAACCTGCAAAGAATTTGAACTACAAATCAAATGGTTGGTCTAATGGTAGTAAGGTAGATAAGACTCTCTGCGAGCTATCTATATTTAATTGCATCCTCAAATTCATTCCCTTCTTTTGATGTTAGCTTTAGATTTTCTTCCATTAGAGTAGAGAGAGGATTATGACTAGCCATACCAAATTTGTTCAATAGTTCTATATTGTACTTCTTTTGGGAGATGAATACATGCTTTGGATTCTGAGTTATATACCCAAATGGTAGTGAGGATATCCCCATGTATGTCATATCAAAACCCTTCTTCATTCTTTCTTTATGGATGCAATATATGTTTCATTGCTCCATGTTATCAAAAGATCATAAACATATACTGCAAGATATATGTGAATATTTTCCAACTTTCTTAACAAACAATGTTGCATCATCAATATTAAAATGCTTAAAATTGATCTTCAAAATAAACTTAACTAACTTTTCATATCATGCATGAGGTGCTTCTTTAGGCTAGACAGAGACTTGACAAATTTGCATACCTTTTGTTCTTGACCCTTCACAACAAATTCTTTTGATTGAAACATGTAGGAATTTTCTTTCAATTCTTCATTCAATAAGGTCACATTCACATCCATGTGATGAATCATCCACCTATTCTAAGTAACCTATTTTTATTTTTTTTTATTTTTTATGGGGGGAGCTAAAGCCAACATTACACAAATGGTACCCCATTTTTTTGTGGGAGAAAAGTCTCTACATAGTCTATGCCTTCTTTATGTGCAAAACCTTTTACTACAAGCCTTACTTTATGATTGTTAAGTGATCCATCTAATTTGTACTTGTTTTTGCAGAATCACTTGTAGCCAATTGGTTTGGTTCCAAATGGAGAATCCACTAGCTTCCATGTCTCATTCTTGATGAGAGCATCATAATCCTTTTTCATGGCTTCTCTCCACTCATTATAAGAAGTAGATTATTTAAAAAAAAGTAGGTTTAAAATTTATAGATAAATTTGATTCACAATCATATGAAACATCCATTCCATTAACATTGCATGAATCTAAATTATCTACATCACCTCCATCTTATTTAGTTTAACTTCTAGTTCCGGTCTTTTCAAACTCATCAAAATGAATACTTTCAAGTGTCTTTATGAACCACTTTGGTGGACCTTTCTGAGATGGTCTATGTTGCTCCACTTATTGAGATGGTGTTGTATTCCCATGAAGGTTCAACCTTTTAATCCTCTCAATCACATCATCCAATTCGACTCCCTATTCTGATGAAGTGGCTAGATATTCTTCATGAGGGGGAGGATGACACTTCAAAAGGAGATTCAAAAGACCAATCCAAGATAGGGATACCCCTTGAATATGTAGAATCTCATCATCAAACTCATTATGTGTCTTCATATGAGTGAATCTATATAGATGATCAAGTTGTTGCTCAATAGTTTCGATGTACTTGGTGGATTTAAGAAAAATCAAATATCTGGAATGAACTTATTATTTACCTCATCAAAAAGATGATATGCCTTGGTTGTATTTGAGTACCTTAAGAAGATGCACATTCAACTCCTTGAACCAATTTTGTTTATTTTCTCCTTATAAATTGATAAACAATAAGTCAAACCAAAAACCCTAAGATGCCTCATTGAAGGAATATGCCCATACCAAATTTCATAAGGAGTCTTGTTCCCAAGGGCAGGAGATGGACTCTTATTTTTCACATATATTACATATAGAAAGTTTCATTGGCTCAAGACATCAACTTCATTCTTGAAAAATAGTATTCAATGTACTATACTCAAGAGTGTCCAATTCATTGTTTCTACTATACCATTCTTATGAGGATTATATGGAACAATGGTTTGGTGTTTGATTCATTGTTGGTGAAGATAGATTTTAAACTCATTAGGGGTATATTCCCCTCCATTATCAATATAAAGAGTAATAATACTATATTGTGCTTCATTTTCAATCCATACATGAATTTTATTAAATGTTTCAAAAGCTTGAGACTTATATTTTAACAAAAAGACCCAACACATTCTAGTGTAGTAATTAATAAAAGTAATGATATTTTATTATCAGAAGCAAATGGAAGAGGCATGAGGGCACACAAAATAGTATGTATCACTTTTATTTTTATACAAGCTCTCAAAGTGGAATCATGAAAAGGTTTCATGTTATGCTTCCCAACGATATAAGCCTCACATTGCTTCAGGTTCCTTGGAATGGTAAGCAAACAAAAAATATCATTGTTCTTCAACATATGAAGACTATCATAGTTGATGTGTCCAAATGTAGCATGACACAAAAGATTGGAAGATGATGTACCTTCATCATAGTGAGAAAGATGTATAGAATTCTATGCCTATGTGAATGCCCCTTTCAACTTAAACACTTTGTCATCCTCCCATCACATCATGACAACCTTGTTGTCAAAATACCTCCTTATTTCAATTTTTCCATCAAACATGTGAATGGAATGTCCTTATTATCGAATATGTATAAGAGACAATGAGTTAGTAACTTAGGAAGATAACGACATCATTCAAAAGAAAATCTAGGAATTTGATAAATTTAAGCCTGATGGTGCTAATTTCTACAAGTTTGAGACTAGATATATCTAAAAAGCACATTGCACCTTCTTCACTGTCATTTAATTCTTCAAAGAAATATTTCTAAAATGTCATGTATTAAGTAGTACCAATGTCAAGCAAGCAAACATCTCTCCAAGAATCAAATGAAGCTTTGAACAAATATTCATTTATGTGAATATTACAATGAACAACAACCAAATGAGTAGATTTAGGTGCTTTACCTTTGTCTTCTTCTTTTTTTCTACTTGTATTTTATCTTCTCCCATGGGATTATGCATGTCTTTGCTTCGTGATCATTCTCACCACATCAAACATGATGAAGGTCATACTCTCATATTGATTATTCCTATTACACTACCTTTGAAATTATTCTCTTTATGTCCTCTCTTACTACCTTCTCCTATAAAATAATCATGCAATTGATTCTGATTTTTTTAGCAAGGCACACAGTCTATCTATTAGGATGAGCCATCTTCTTCCTGAAAGAATTCTCACATTCTACAATGTTCTTCTTCAAAGTGTAATTCTCACTCCCACCACCTTGGACTTTCCAAACTCAACGAGAGGTGCTACTTTTAATTAACCTGGCTTCCATGGTCTCCTTATGAAGATGGGGTTATAAAAATTCTTCATTTCCTAAAGTTATCTATATAACTTTGGATATCACCATTACATCTAGTTCATTGAGAGCGTTTTGGTGATATAAATATTCCCTCAATATGGCCTCTAGATTGAAATTTATGCCAATTTGAATTTTGGGCCGATTAACCCTTGCCACATTAGAAAGGATCTACCACATGGTACCCACGTGGAATTTCTACCTCACACGAGATCCAACGTGGTTCATGCCACACCACAACACCACCATTCCATCGCACCACATCCCTGAGGGTATTCTACTCTAATGTTTGTGGCATGACGTAATTTGTTTCTAGTTAGGTAACAGAGATAATATTTGTCTTGTGTCTTTTGTCTCTTCTGCAACTTATGTCTATTCCATGCCTCGTGGTAGAAAGGAACCACAAGACTTCTCTTAGGGCCCATGCTCCATAGTGACATGGCTCTGGTCCACGTGAACTCCTTGTCGACACCAGGTAGCACCCCCATGCTAGGTGGCACCACAAAACACCACCGTGTGTCACATAATGACATGTTAGCATAGGCCCCTATTTCAACCACTTCTATATTGTCTTGATGATATCACACTTACATCAAGGTAACATCAATCTACCATGTGGCATCCCCTCATGATGCCATGTGTTACCCAAAACCTTGCCACTTTACCATCTAAAAGGCTAATAATTCATGCCATGTGTCATGTTGTCGGCATGTCATGTCAACATGTCTTCTACGTCACTAATCTACATCCTCTAGATTCTCTTATGTGGCTCACCATATCACCACATTTGGCCTTCATGGCATCTGCCACCTCAGCCTAAGACCTAGGTCCCACCAGATTCAGGCCTCCATGAAAAATAATGTTTTTTGTTTAATGATGAGGAGGAAATTCCATCCTTCCCTCCATCAATAGTTCTAATGCGCCCACATTGGATGAAATCATCATCTCTGCTTCATTGTGTGGCTAAAATTCTTAGTGGTAGGTGATGGGAATTTTCCCATCCCAAGCCATTTGTCAACGGAGACCAATTCCCCTAAAGCCTCTTAGCAACCTTGGCACGATGCAACATGAAAATCCTCGTCAGGTAACATCAAGTTATATGTTCTAGGGAGGCACATCTCTGTTCCCAGAAACATATCTATACATATATATCCATCATTGGATGGGAATTTCTCCATCTACATAGATTTCGACTCTATTGCAAGTACGATAGGGTTCATTTAGCCTAAGAATAGGCCTACCATTAGGGGAATTTTGAGGTCTAAAATGGGCCTCCTAAGGAAATTATAAAATAATAGTGGAAATAATAAAATAAGACTAGATTATATCATCAAATTTTAGAGGGAAGAAAGAAAAAACTACTTTTTCAACTCATATTTTCAACTTATCTCCCTATGGGTTTACTTAAAGTTCGAGCAAGAACACTCGTTGGATGTAGAATTTGATTCCTCATGCGAGTACCAATGTTGCATACTTTTGATGGACCCTACTACACGAAAAATGAGAAATACATGAAAAACTTGATTGCAATCATGTTTTTTTCATGTATTTCTCATTTTTCGTTGAGTAGGGTCCATCAAAAACATGTAACATGGGTACTCTTTGGATGAGGAATTAAATTTTGCATCCAACGAGTACTCCCGCTCAAAACTGAGTAAAACCTTAGGGAGATAAGTTGAAAATACAAGTTGAAAAAGTAGTTTTATTAATTTATTATTTTTTAATCTTTTTACATTTTTACCCCAAAAACAGTGAATCATCCCCCATGGTTGACATCATCATCTTGAATCCTATTGGTTCTTATAAAGTTTATTTTGGTTGCACATTTTCTTAGGAGGCCCATTTTAGACCTCAAAAGTTCTCTAATGTATGTATGTGATGACCAAGTTCATAATCCTTAAGGACTTCAATGGCTTACAAATCCATTCTCGGTGATGAGCAATGCTCAGCATCAAGATTACCATAATGATTCTCTTATTCCCACACCAACATTACAAGCATTAAACATAGCCATAGTAAGGGAATATAAAACTGTCAAAATGCCTACCAATAGCCATATAACTCAATTAAACTATGACTGAGACTTAACTATGGATTTAGATACCGAACATTCCATTAATGGAATAATGGTTCCAACTGGCACTATCAAATCCATTGATACAGTGTGCCACACATAACGTCAACAACAAACTTTCACTAGTACATAGTAACAAAGTGCAACATTCACAACATATCAAATAATAGAAATCGCACATAGTGCTAGTTAGTTGAACTTAGCAAATAACCATACATACTAGGTAAGTAACCTTATACTCAAGAAAATACGAGCAATCACGGGGAACCACATATACCTCTCAAACAATGAGAACAACCACATATGCATCCCATTAAAGGAAACTAGGAATAACACCATTCCTCCATAAGCAATATTGATATATTAATTGCTATAACCCATAACAACATCATTCAACATTCATAAAGTAACAAAAGTACAAGTAGATACATTTATCTATATAGCTTAATGAATAGAAACTAAGGGAGGGACTTCAAATCTCCACCCAACCTGAGGCTAACTACACTATAATATTTCTTACAGTTGACCACCCCCAAGACAGATTCAAAGTCTGGAGAGGTAATTTCTCAGGAGTATTCTCACCAATAACAAGTCAACATATGGTAAGAAGAAGAGTCCACTTTCCAAGTGGCTTATTAGCTTCCTCAAGTAGTAACACCATAGTGACTGTCTGTCCAGTAGAATCAACCCTAGGAATTTATCTAAGGCTCAAAGAATGACATCTCAGTTGATCTGGAATTTATCCAAGACAAAGAATTAAAGGTATTACAGACTCATGTGCATGGATGTGCCTATGTTACTTTATGTAATGGATCGATAAGATTGTAAAATACATAGACATTGAGGCAGTTAGAGAAAACATAACAAGAAAACATGTAATACAACATGTTTAATAAGGATTTCACCCAATACTCTTGGGCTACATCTCCTGGTCCAGCTTTCAGTGGTGGCCTCTCTATTATGTTTTCGAAACAAAGTTTCTTTACAACAGTGAGCTCAATTTGAGTCTCACTCAAAAGATATGAATCAATAGCATTGGAGTACATAGACTCTCCTTACTGATGCTCGACCTCTTCTGTTCATAGTACTATGAGCCCAATCTGAAACTCATACATGACATGCCTATGCCGAGGAGCTCGCTTGAACCTCTCAAGCTTTCTCTAGAGTCCACAAACTCTTTGACTCTCTCTAGCTCTATCAGGCTCGATGCTACCTTCAGGTCAGCTCGGCTTCTTCTCTCTGTTCTTTTCTCTTAGCTTTCTGTGTCTAACTAACTCCTGTCTATGTGTCTGTCCTCTGCTTCTGTCAGTTTATGGCTTTAGAGCCAGTCTGCTTTCGGTCGATTCATTTCCGCTTCTCGACGTTCTAGTTTTCCTACCTCTGTCCATTCGAACTCCCCTGTTCTGTGTTGTCATCATTGGGTAACTCTTCACAGGGAGGTGGCCACCTATTCTGCAACGGGTGAGTGTGTCAGGTTCCTCAGACACATTTGAACAGTCATTATTTCCATTTTCTCCAAGATGCCCGCGAAACACAAATCTTCTCCCAACTTTTTGTCCACATTGGACTTCAAATCCCATGTAATATTGATTTATATTTGTCAAATCCGGTCATTTATCAGGATGCGCAGCCACTGTTGATCTGGGCCCCCCAGATCCTACGGTCTTCATTCATATCGGGTGAGTAAGTAGGATGATGTTTACCCATTCGATGTGAGCGGTTTTCTCTCTCTTCCGCTGGACGCATGTCACTCAATATGTGGCATCGGGCGGGACTTGGTCGAAACTGCTTACTGCCTCGAGACCTTCCGATATCCTATCGGTTTTGTGGAATCCACGGAACCGAATTAATTACTTTTCCAAATTTCATATCCATTTCGGGTCCGGGCACTTCGAGGCTTTCCTTCACTGAGGGGGACGCCATGTGATATGAGATTGGCGCTTTAGCACTAATCGCGTATGAGAAACCACCCCTGTTTCTTGAATTAGCCTCTGGTTTTTCCAATTTGCACCAACGCACGTTACCATGGGCCAACGGTCTGCGCGCTCGACTGAGGGTCCTCGTTGCTCCGCGCTGATCACAATTGCAACTATCACGAGGATTCCTTCTGATAGCGTGATCTTTCTAAGACTTGAATATGTTTGGCATAATTTGAACGAGTTTATGAAAACTTAGAGAGTGTTTAGGATCCAATTTGGATCACGACCTTCCCACTAAAAAAGCTTTTGGACCACCAAAAGTTTATTTTTAAGCATCAATCAAGTGAGGGTACTGATTCCTCGCTTGCCCAATTTCTATCCATTTTGCACTGCTTGGTTTTGAACCTTTGAGTCCAATCGTGAGGTACTCAACATCTCCTCTGCGCATAGTTCTCACCTTCCTGTCCAGAACTGTATCTTCCTGCAATTCATTAAGATATTCAGGCAACAAATCATCAATAGAAGGCAATTGACTCTGCTCTTCAGGATCTTCAATTAACGAAGATTCAAATAATCTCAAACTGTCTACATTAACAACTGAGTAGATGTGCATGTAAGCTGGTAAATCAAGGCAAAAAGCATTCTCACCAATTTTCTCAAGTATCTTGAAAGGTCCATACCTTATTGGCTTTAGCTTCTTACCTTCACCTTGCATTCTATCTTTGTTGATATACAACCAAAGTTGATCACCAACTTGGAAACTATGCTCCATTCGATGCTTGTCATGCCTTGCCTTGTACTTCGCTTGGCTCTTTTCCAGATGTTCCTGTACTGCCTGGTGAATCTCTTGGATTTGTTCGATGAACTTGGTTACCTTGTCCACATCACTGTGTCCATCAACCGCTATGTCTTTACCAAAGACAAAATCCAAGGGAGACCTTGGCGTGAAACCAAAACAGGTCTCAAAAGGATATCTCTATGTAGAAGAATGTTTAGCTCGGTTGTAAGCATGTTGCACATAACATAAGTGTTCATCCCAAAGCTTGGGATGCTTGCTGCAATAGCCTTTGAGCAACTAGATCATTGTCTTGTTGACTACTTCTGTTTGGCCATCTGTTTGCGGATGCAAAGTTGTGTTGTTCTTTAGTCTGGTGTCCATCAATTCCCACAAACTTTCCCAACAAATTGGGTATCTCGATCAGATATAATAGAAGTGGGTAATCCAAAATGAACCCATACATGCTGAAAGAACAACTTTGCAGTTTGCTCAACTGTAATTTGTTTGTTACAAGGTATTAAAATACACATTTTTCTAAACATATCCACAACAACATATAAATAGTCACGACCTTTCCTAGATTTAGGCAGTCCTCCAACAAAGTCCATGGAAACACTTTCCCAAGGATGAGAAGGAACTAGCAGTGGAGTGTACAAGCCTAGTTTTCTATTGCTGGGCTTGCTTTTAGCACACATGGTACACCCTCTTACATATCTAGAAATTGTGTCATTCATTTTGGCCAATAACAAAATCTTTGCAGCTATGCAACTGTTTTACTTACACCAAAGTGACCTGATATTAGAGAAGTGTGTGCCTCTCGAATTATCTTTACTCTTTTAGTTTATGGAATGCATAGCTTCCCAAAATGATACAAGAGCTGGTCCTTAACATTATAATCCAATTCTTCTACTTGTTTTCCATGACTTAAAGTTGCATATACATCTTTAAAATATATATCTTGAGCATACTGTTCAATGTAGCTTTCATGCAATACTAAATTATGCTTAAGTATAGTGGATGCATTTATGATTGGTCTGGACAACATATCTGCAACTTTATTGTGTATGCCCTTTTTATACCTGATGACTAGATGAAACTGTTGTAGAAACCCCATCCATCTATAATGTCTTGATTGCTGCAACTTAGTTTGGGAGTGTAAATATTGAAGTGGTTGATAATCAGTGTGTATAATTGTCTCTTTTCCCATTAAGTAATGTTTCCACTTTTTCACACTCTGTACTAATGCATACAATTCTTTATCATATGTGGGATAGTTAACTACTGCAGATTTAAATGTCTCAGAATGATAACATATGGGTTTACCGTGCTGCATCAACACTGCTCCAATGGCATAGTCACTAGCATCCATTTCAATCTCAAATGGTCTTTGAAGATCGAGCAGTGCTAGTACTGGTACTGTACTAATCTTTTCTTTCAAGGTGTCGTAGGTTTTTTGTTGTTTGCCTCCCCACTGAAACACCTTGTTCAATCTTGTTAAAGCATGTAAGGGAGCTGCAATAAAGGAAAAGTTAGAAATAAACTTTCTCCAATACTGTGTTGCTCCTAAGAAGCTTCTAACTTCTGTAGCAGATTTGGGTTTAGGCCAGTTTACAATGACTGCAACCTTAAAGGGATCTATCTTCAATTCACCACCCCCTACAATATGACCCAAATAGTTCAAAGATGTTTTTCCAAATTCACATTTTGAGAGCTTAACATAACTATTTTATTTTTTCAAAGCATCTAGAGTCTGCTTAACATGCTTTAAATTTTCTTCCCATGTTTTACTGAATATAAGAATGTCATCCAAATATACAATGACAAAATCATCAAGAAAAGGTCTGAGTACATCATTCATTACTCTCATGAAAGTAGCAGGAGCATTAGTTAAGCCAAAAGGCATAAACAACCACTCATACAATCCCTGCTATAGAAATTTTGAATAATATGACACTTATTCACAGAGATTATCCTGATTATACACTATTACGGAATGCATGCATAATACATAACCTCCTCTATGTTGATCATCAATTTTGCGGAATTAAACATCAATCACATGCATACATTAACACATTTTGTAACCCGGGGAAAGCTGAAAACCCCACACTATCAGTATATTATAATGATAGAGAACATGTAACAATACATAGTACAATACTCCTCACAAGTACTCAGTACTATCTCCACCTGTTACACACAAAACTAGCTCAGATCTGATCAATCACAGCTCAAATATCCTCCACTGCTTTGCCTGCCTCCACTGCGCGATCCTGCAAGGGAATCAATCATGAATGGCTGAACCAAACTCGTATTTCCTTTGGCTTAACCATGCAATCCTAATTGGCAATACTCAATCTATGCATGTGAAAAAAATCTCATGCACAACTATAGTCACAACTGATAGCAATCTCAACCTCGAACACCTGTCTCCACTGAATTGTCCATGCACTGAGTTAACTGATATATTCTTTAGTTGCTTTATGAGTTAATAATTAGTGAATTAATTAACAATTAATTCACATCGCTCATCACTAGTGTATTTGCAGTTAGACTAAATACAACTAGTTTAACCAAGTAAAACTGAACACAACTCCATCAACTCCACAATCAACTCCACCAAACTCAACCACATGAGTTCTAACTGAAGTCCTGCATGCAATAGCTCAACTGACCCACAAGAAAAGCGTATTTCCTTCTGACATCTGCATGTGCCACATCTGTAGCTCAAACTGAAGTGCTCCAAGAGGATAAGATACTGTTTATAGTCAAAATATTATTATGAGCTAATAATATTCGACTGTTCTATTTTTAGCTTGGCAATCTAAAAATAGACTCTACCCATATGTCTAAAAACAGAAGTCCATCTATTTTTACCAACATGACCTATCATCCAAAAATATCATCCTGCAACTCATAGACCATGATCCATATGTCTAAAAATAGGCATAGTATAAAAATATACTTTGCGCCAAAAATAGCCTGCGGGCCCACTTAGTGAAGGCGATTCCTTTCCACTAAGCTCCATCATCTTGTTTCATTTTCAACACTCCCTCTCAACAAGATATGGATTATCTACAACCCCTATCCTACAACTCTAGAATGTTCTGCATGCAACACATTTGCCCGGTCCACTTTCTCCAACAACACTTGGAACAAAAACACTCCCAACTGACCACTCTGTTGGGCTAGGAACATACTCTGATGTTGAAGCTCTACCTGCTGCTGACAAGTGCTCCCTCTCTGACATCTGCGCTACTGCAACATCTCCATGCATCTCGCACCATTGCACACTTCTCTGTGCCACCTAGCACTGTGCAAAACACTTGTGCCTCTCGCATTGCTGCAGCCTGCTAGCTATGCGCTGTCCTGGGATTCCCTACACTATCACTCTCTTTGCCGCTCCATCCGCATCTGTCTCTACCCAATCAATCAGTTCCTGCTACTCCACATCGGGGCTCCCGTAGCAAGGTCTCATCTAAGAGGTTGGGTACCTCAAGGATCCTGCCCCTCCTCCTTGGGATGCTTACTCTATATCGCCCCACCTCCTACCTGGAGGTATGGCTGCATGTGATCCCTCAGCCCACCTGGCTCAAAGTTTCCCCCTATTGGAGGTCTCTGCATGAGTAGATGTCTCTACTCGATCTCCTCTCAGCTTCCCTTGTTGTGGCTACTCCACAACCTCCTGAAGTTGCTGCACCAGTCGTGGCTCCTCCACAATCGTCTGAGACTTCTTCTGGCTCTGCATGTTGACAGGTAATATACACTCCCTCTCAACCACCAAGTCTCCATCAATTGCCTCGCTGCTCAAGGCTTTGCATGCATCTTGAACCTCAAGAGCATACAGGTTCTTGACCCGTGAACCAATCTGCTTCACCTGTCTAGTGATGATGTGTCTAAGGAAAACCTTTCCCTTACTGAAGACTACATCATAGCCTCCGTCTTCCAGCATCACGATCGACACTAAGTTTCTCTCCAGTCTTGGTAAATACTTGACATCGGTCAAGGTAAGGCGAGCTCCATGCTCCCTCTGAAAAATAACCATGCCTACACCTGAGACACTATACTTCTCATCATTACCCATCGCTATGAGTATCTAGAGATCTTTCTCCTCCAAAGTACTAAACAAACTCTTGTCACCGATCATGTGGAAAGAAGCTCCACTGTCAAGAAACCAACCACTTCCCACCATGGATGAAATCATGCATGCGAAGAGTGTGAAATCCAACTCAAACTGTGAAGCAAGTGCCTCACCTTCAAATCCTTCCCCGGATCCCTTCTTGGATTTCTTCTTTGGCCAATTAGTAGCATAATGGCCCAACTCATGACAACGAAAGCATCTCACCTTCGACTTGTCAACCTTCTTCCCATCATTGGAAGAACTGGATTCAGAAATAGAACCCTTCTCCTTCCCCTACTTTGCTTTGGCAGCCAAAGCGCAATTTTCTTCATCAGATGCCTTTAATGAAGATCCTTCCCTGGTATTCTGCCTGATCTCCTCTTGCACAAGATCCGACCAAAGTCTCTCCCATCCTGGCAATTTCTCTCGACCATTGACAAAGTCCTGATAGGAATGCCAACTCTTCGGAAGACCAAGGAGAGCCAAGCTCACCAAGTCCTCATCATCGACAGCCACCCCCACACTTCCCAACTCATCCCGACATTGAGTGAACTTTGAGAGATACTCGGGCATACTGTCTCCATTCTCACACTTAATGTTTCTGAGTTTATCCTTGAGTGCCCACTTCCTCTGGTCGCTCTTGCTTTGGAATAGATCTGTCAACGCTTTCCACATCAAGTATGGAGAAGCCTTTCCATGCAGGCTGTATACAATGTGATCCTTCACACCCTCCAACAGAATCCTTCGACACTTTGCTATCTTCTTTTGCCAGGCCTCAACGTGAGAAACATCAGTAGGCTTTGGGACCTCGACCTCTATGAAATCCTTCAACCCATTTTCATCTAACACCGCCTCCATCCTGTCTTTCCATGCAATATAATTCGAGTTGCCTTCAAGAGCATACTCCAATCGCAAACCATTGAAAGACATTTCAACTTTGACACCAAGAAAACACTGCTGCAAATTCGAATTCCACCAGCTCAAAACTCAACCGCTTCCGATCTAAAATTCGTGAGAACAAAGTATTTCTCATACAGAGATTGACTGTATGGGCTTTTACTGGATATCTCACCTTCCAAAAGAAGGATGAATCCAGAGGCTACCTAGCTCGATTACAAACTCTGCCTGAAGAAACAAAATGTAACCACTTTCTGAATAATAGATCTGATGATCAACTCTGCTCTGATACCATGTAGAAATTTTGAATAATATGACACTTATTCATAGATATTATCCTGATTATACACTATTGTGGAATACATGCACAATACATAATCTCCTCTACGTTGATCACCAATTTAGTAGCATCAAAAACAATGAAACATCAATCGCATGTACACATTAACACAGTATGTAACACGGGGAAAGCATACAACTGAAAACCCCACACTATCTGTATATTATAATGATAGAGAACATGTAACAATACATAGTACAATACTCCTCACAAGTACTCAGTACTATCTCCACCTGTTACACACAAAACTAGCTCAGATCTGATCAATCACAGCGCAAATCTCCTCCACTGCTTTGCCTGTCTCCACTGTGCAATCCTACAAGGGAATCAATCGTGAATGGCTGAACCAAACTCATATTTCCTTTGGCTTAACCATGCAATCCTCATTGGAAATACTCAATCCATGCACGTGCAAAAAATCTCATGCACAACTATAGTCACAACTGATATCAATCTCCACCTCTAACACCTGTCTCCACCGAACTGTCCATGCACTGAGTTAACTGATGCATTCTTTAGTTGCTTTATGAGTTAATAATTAGTGAATTAATTAACAATTAATTCACATCACTCATCACTAGTGTATTTGCAGTTAGACTAAATACAACTAGTTTAACCAAGTCAAACTGAACACAACTCCATCAACTCCACCAAACTCAACCACATGAGTTCTAACTGAAGTCCTGCATGCAATAGCTCAATTGACCCACAAGAAAAGCGGATTTCCTTCTGAAAGCTGCATGTGCCACATCTGTAGCTCAAACTGAAGTGCTCCAAGAGGATAAGATAATGTTTATAGTCCAAATATTATTATGAGCTAATAATATTCGATTGTTCTATTTTTAGCCTGGAAGTCTAAAAATAGACTCCGCCCATATGTCTAAAAATAGAAGTCCATCTATTTTTACCAACATGACCAATCATCCAAAAATAGCATCCTACAACTCATAGACCATGATCCATATGTCTAAAAGTAGACTTTGCGCCAAAAATAGCTTGCGGGCCCACTTAGTGAAGGCGACTCCTTTCCACTAAGCTCCATCATCTTGTTGCATTTTCAACACCTGCTTTGTTTTGAAAGCAGTCTTCCATGCATCTTGCTCTGCAACTCTGACCTGATGATAGCCACTATGCAAGTCCAACTTGGAAAAATAAACAACTTCCTTTAATTGATCCAATAGATCGTCTGTGCGAGGAAGGGGATAACAATTTTTTATCGTTATCTTATTCAGTGCTCGGTAATCAATGCACATTCTCCATGAGGCATCTTTCTTTCTCACCAAGACAACTAGAGACCCACATGGTGATGTGTTAGGTTTGAAGAACCCCTTCTCGAGCAGCTCCTGTACCTGCATCTTGATTTCTGCATTCTATAAAGAAAACAACCTATACATTCCGATGTTAGGCAATGGAGCATCTCGCTGCAAATTAATATCATGTACTATTTCGTTTTTGGGTGGCAGACCTTTAGGTTCTTGAAACAGTATATCATATTCTGAAACAACTTTTTCTAAATCAGTTTCTTGTTTAGCATCACAACCCTCAAATACATTGGTTTTATCAGGTTTCTTTTCCTTTACAACCATCAGTAAAAATTGTTTGCATGAATTTAAAATTCTTTTCATCTGCCCTGAGTTTATGAGAGTATAATTATTCTTGAGTTTATGAGCTCTTACAATATATTCGATTCCATCTTTAATGATTTGATACGTGTTCTCATCTCTATAGAAAATATCTTTTCTATCATACAAGTAAGGACTTCCTAAAACAATTCCACATATATCCAAAGGAACTATATCTAACTCAACCTCATCTACAAATGCTGACCCAAAAGAAAACCTAAGTTTACATTGTCTAGTCACTTGTAGCTGTGCTTTATCACATAACCAACCTAATGGATATGGCTTTTTGTGAGGTGTGGTTAGTAATCCCAACTTCTTTACAATTGCTTTAGAAATTAAATTTACTTGTGAGCCACTATCAAACAAGGTATCAATCTTTTGATGCTTGGAAATAACTCGAATACGAAAAATCTCATGCCTTTTCCTCTCATCTTCTTCATTATCAGTAGATTATGCAGAATTACTAGTAGATTCTTCAGAATTTTTACCTTTTATACCTATGGTTGCGATTGTTGTTTCATCTCCTGAGTTTGACCCCAAATCCTTTTGAATAGCTATAGCAGCCTTCTTCTTCTTGCCCTCGAATTGCTTGGGTCTCAGCTCTGGATGTAGGATCCAACAATGTTCATCATCATGCCCATCCTTCTTACAGTGAGTGCATGAAGACTTGGTATTTTGTACAGTATTGGCCTTCCTCTCTATAGGAATTTACAGGGTAAGTTCCTCAGACAGAACACCAAAGGACACCGCTCACAACCAGATCGCAGATCAATACACTGGTATTTTTGATGTGGTTAAAACCCTCAAAGAGGGAAACAGTCCACGGCCTGAGCCAACGCGGCCACTTCAGGCAATTTATTAATAAAAGAATGAAAATTTACATATGCTTCTCTCATGCACGGATTACCCTAAAAATGACCCTCCATGCGCTTTAAATAGAAATCATGGACCAATCAGGTGTCAAGCCACGGATCAAGTGTCGGTAATACCAAGGAGAGAATGAACCGTCGGATCACTACATATCATGACCGTCAGATTGTAAGTTACAAAATGTACAATGGTAAAGAAACACACTTTACCTAACTCTATACTAGACGAAGTTGTACTTAACTATTTCCTATGTGTCGGAATATCATAACATCCCCCCTTAAGAACAACTTGGGATAGGATTGAAGGATTTACAAATATGACATAATAGGAGAAGGAAGGAGGCACTAGAGCCTATTCCCCCTTAGTGACAACTTCCTGAAATCCAACCATAAATAGAAGTTTAGTGAACTTCGCCTCTGTGAGAGCCTTTGTGAAGATGTCTGCAACTTGATCATCTATTGAACAATATTGCACTTCAAGAACATGGTCGTGAATGAGATTTCTGATGAAGTGCATGTGCAGTTCAATGTGTTTGCTGCGCTGATGTTGGACTGGATCTTTGCATAGCTGAATGGAACTTTGATTATCACACCAAAGTGTAGTCGGATGCTGCTGCTCAAAGCCAAACTCTGACAGGATCTGACGAAGCCACACGGCTTCCTTACTAGCTTCTACGACACCACGATACTCTACTTCTGCTGATGAAAGAGAAATGGCACCTTGTTTCTTGCAAGCCCATGTAATAGGTCCTGAACCAAGAGTGAACACATAACCGGCAGTAGACTTCTGATCATCAGGGTCACCAGCCCAATCAGAATCAGTGAAACCAACCAATAGAGGAGATGATTCGGCACTGTAATGAATCCCAAACTGAACTGTACCTCGAACATAACAAAGTATTATTTTAGCTGCTTTCCAATGACTTTCACGGGGGTTTTTCATGAACCGAGCAACAAGGCCAACATCAAAGGAAAGGTCAGGACAAGTATGGGTTAGATACAAAAGTTTTCCTACAAGTTGACGGTATAAGGTAGCATCAACTTCAGGATAAGTACAAGTGACTGAAAGTTTGACTCCAGACTGAAAGGGAGAAGGGGCTGGCTTACAGTCTTCCATGTGAAAGTGGCGTAGAATATCACAGGCATACTTGGACTGAGAAAGGGAAATACCTTCCTTGGATTACAAGACTTGAAGACCGAGAAAATAATGTAAGTGTCCTAAGTCTGTCATTTCAAACTTCCTTTTAAGGCTAGACTTCACATGGTTGATAAGGTTGGGATCACTACTGGTAAGGATAAGATCATCAACATAAAGAACAAGAATGATAAGAGACTTGCCCACTTTCTTGGTGTAGACAGTATTGTCAGAGTGACACCTAGAAAAGCCAGATTCTAAAAGAAAGCTGTCCATTTTGGCATACCAAGCTCGAGGAGCTTGCTTGAGACCATAAAGGGATTTCTTAAGCCGACATACAAGGCTGGAGTCCATTTTTATGAAGCCAACGGGTTGTTCCATGTAGATTTCTTCATGCAAGTCCCCATGCAAGAAGGCAGATTCAACATCCATCTGATGGACTTCCCATTTGAACGAGGCACCAAGGGAAAGAACAAGGCGGATAGAGTTCATTTTGGCAACAGGGGAGAAGGTTTCAGTGTAGTCAATGCCTTCAACCTGTGAAAAACCTTTAGCAACAAGACGAGCTTTATGTTTATCAATTTTCCCATCTGGTCCATACTTGGTTCTGTAAACCCATTTGCATCTAACAAGTTTTCGTCCCTTTGGTAGAGGAACAAGATCCCATGTATCATTTGCCAATAATGAATGATATTCTTCATTCATAGCTGCTTCCCAATTTGGATGGCCTGAAGCTTCAGCAAAGGTGTCAGGATCATAATTTACTGGAGCTTGAGCAAAAGAAGAGGCTCTCTCGAACTGAGAACGTGTGTGTTGCTGATCTGTAGGATCACCGACAAGATCACCTGCTGCATCTCGAGTAGCACAAACCCATTTTGGAAGCTCAGGAGCTGAAGGAGGATCCTGAGATGGTGGGGGAGGATTGTCATCCTCACTTTCATCATCTGAAGAAGAAATGTTTTCAAAGGTAGAAGAGATAGGGAGAGGTGGCACATCCGTCGAACTAAGCTCGCAGGCCGATATATTTTCATCAAATTTTACATATCTTCTAATGATAACATTTTTTGACTTAAATGGAATAAGTCTATAGCCTTTGACGTCTTCAAAATATACAACAAAAGTACATTTTTCACTCTTAGGTTCTAAATCTTTATGCTTTTCATCTGGAATATGGGCCCACGCTTCACTTCCAAAAACACGAAAGTGACTTACATCTGGTTTGATTGAGCTCCATGCTTCTTCTGGAGTGATATTCTTTAAAGCCTTAGTAGGAGTGTGATTTATTATGTAATTTGCACAGTTAATTGCTTCTGCCCAAAAAACAAGACCAAGTCCTTTAGATTGTAGCGTACAATTAGCCATTTCCTTTAAGGTGCGATTCTTCCTTTCGGCTACACCATTTTGTTGTGGAATATATGGAACAATATGTTGCATTTGTATTCCATTCTCAGTGCAAAATTTGATGAATGTGTTTCTAACATATTCTCCGCCATTATCAGATCATAGCTTAATAATTTGACGTCCAGATTGCTTTTCAACAAAGACTTTGAAGGCCAAAAATGTGTTAAATACTTCACTCTTGAGTTTTAAGAAGTATACCCAAGTGCGTCTGGAGAAATCATCAATGAAAGTTAAGAAATACTTGCAGCCAGAGAATGAAACAATAGGAAGTGGACCACATAAATCACTATGCACAAGCTGTAAAGGGGCTGAGGCGTGCCAAGAGGCACGTTTTTCAAAACTGTCCCGATGATGTTTTCCGAGTACACATCCGGAACAAACACCATCTCTGCAAGATACCATAGGAAGACCTGTCACCATATTTTCTTTACATAGATACTGAAGGGAGTGATAGTTTAAGTGACCAAATTGCTCATGCCAAAGTTTGCTCACTTCATCGTTATGAGCAACAAATACTGAGGGAAGATTTGATGACCCAAAGTTGTGAAACTTATACAACCTTGTAGAATCATCAACAATGCCAGTAGCCAAAATCTGTTTAGGATCTCTTAATTCCTTGATTACAAAATCGTGAGGTGAAAATTCAACGATTTTACCTTCACCTGAATGAGTTATCTGATATATAGATAGAAGGTTGCAGGATAAGGTTGGAAGACATAATACATAATTAAACTGACCATTGTCTAGATGAACAGTTCCAGTCCCTACAACATTAAGAGATCTATCATCACCAACATATATATTTTTGGTGTTACAATCATTTAAAGAAGAAAATATGGCTTTGTTTTTGGCCATGTGATAAGAAGCTCCAGAATCAATGAGCCACTCATGAGAATGAGAAGAAGAAGATACATTTAGTGCATAGCCAGACCGAGATGCTTGACAACCACATGCAGAAAGTGCCATTCCTAAAGATGAAGTTGAAGTTGAAGATTGCCCCAAATGGATGTTATGATTCTTCATTGCTACTTCCAAGGCTTCCATCTTCTTAAAGCATTTTGATTCTAAGTGGCCATCTCGATTACAAAAATTGCAATGTCTATCAGTCTTCTTCCCTTTCTTTTTATTTGTCTTATCATTTTGTTGAAATGATTTTTCATTTTGGGGCTGAAATTGCTTAGGACCATTGTTTGGTTTAGGACCATTCTTTTTAGGATATGAATTCTTAGGATTCTTTGAATTTGGTTGCTGCTGGGCGGCTAACTCTTTCTTGGAAGAGTTTCCAAGATTAAGAAGACCAAGGTGTAAGAGTTTTTCTTGTTCTCTTATTAGAGAATCACAAAAAGAGTCAAAGGAAGGGGTCTTGTAGTCTGTTCCTTGAGAAATGAAGGCTTATCTTGTAGAATGGAAGGTGGAAAAAAACACAGAGTAGGCTGGTCCCAACTTAGTAAGAATGGAATAGATAAGGTTACTATCTTCTTTCTTAACTTTAACACCTTCCAAGAGATATCTAAGGGTCTTGAACTTGGACAAGAAATCTTCAACGCAAGAAAAATTATTAGGGTCCAATGTAAGCAACTCATTTTCAAGTTGATGGGCTCTAAGTTCATTTTTAATCCCAAAAACTTTATTGATTTGTTTCATTGCTTCATCAGGAGTATCAAGTTCTGCAATATGGAATCTAAGATCTGGAGAAATAGACATCCCTATCAATCCACGTGCTTGATCTTGCCTATTTTCCCATTTAGCAGCTTTATCTTCATCCTTCAGTTCCTTTTCTTGGCCTGAGGCTATTCTGTAGAGACCTTTACTTCTAAGTAAATCCTCAATGTAGGACAACCATTGGAAGTAGTTGGTGCTGTCAAGGGTAACTTGGTATGAAATTTCCATTTCAACGAAAACTGAAGCTAAAGATGCTGAAACTAAGTGTTCCAATGGATAGATCTCTAAAAATTAGACTGGTTTAAAAAAAACGGCTCTGAAAACGGCTTCCGGATGAAGACGTTATGGCTTTTTGAAAAACGTTGTTGAAGTTGCCAACGAAGTGTGGGAATGTGCGGAAATGAAAAAGTCCGCCCCCACAAAATGGAGACTTGAACCCAAGACCTCTACTCTCTTAAAATAGATTTGAACCAATTGAGCTATACAAAAAATCTCTCTTAAAATAACTTTGAACCAATTGAGCTATACATAAAATTTGAGAGAGAGAGAGAGAGAGGGGGGGGGGGGGGGGGGGGGGGGGGGTGTTTTGGGCTGCGTGCTTGCTTTGAGAAAGCTCTTTTTCCCTACAAAACAAAAAACACAAAACCCAACACGGACATGCAAAGAAAACGAACCTTACGGCTCGAAGTTAGCTTTAGCCGAAAAACTAAATATTTTCAAAAATGAACCTTGTAGCTCAAAGTTAGCTTTAGCCGGAAACTAAATATTTTCCTCAATGTTTCTGATTTTCCGAGATCACCCTAAGGCACAGGGAAAAGAGCATACGCATGAGAAAAATCCTTCCTTTCTGTTTCTGATTTGCCCAGATCGCACAGAGTCGCAGGGCAAAGAGCATACGCAGAAATGAAAGGTATAGATCCGGTAATAAAAAAAGCTAAATAAACCGAAACCGAAATAAACAGAGAGAAAATAACAGTAAACTGCAAATAAACACTGTATACCTCTAGATCTTAAAAATGACGCAGCTAGGGCTACCGGAAACCTTTTCGCGTGAAACGAAAGGGGTTCCTCACTGGAACAGATGCTCCCAACACAACAGAGCAGTCCTCTCGGCTCGAAAGTAGTCAGAAACGGCAGATCTAGGAAACAGCAGTCGGATGCAGTTCTAGCGGCTTCAGATTTGGATCACCAACGGACGCGGCCCTCAAATAGCTCTGATACCATGTAGGAATTTACAGGGTAAGTTCCTCAGACAGAACACCAAAGGACACCGCTCACAACCAGATCACAGATCAATACACCAGTATTTTTTACGTGGTTAAAACCCTCAAAGAGGGAAATAGTCCACGGCCTGAGCCAACGCGGCCACTTCAAGCAATTTATTAATAAAAGAATGAAAATTTACATATGCTTCTCTCATGCACGGATTACCCTACAAATGACCCTCCATGCGCTTTAAATAGAAATCATGGACCAATCGGGTGTCAAGCCACGAATCAAGTGTCGGTAATACCGAGGAGAGAATGAACCGTCAGATCACTACATATCGTGACCGTCGGATTGTAAGTTACAAAATGTACAACAGTAAAGAAACACACTTTACCTAACTCTATACTTAACTCTATACTAGACCAAGTTGTACTTAACTATTTCCTATGTGTCAGAATATCCTAACACTCTCTTTCCATTTCTATCTTCTCTTTTCCTTGCTTTTGCTTGCTGTGGGTTTTGATGATCCCCCAGCTTTTGGGTTCACATTCTTTCCTCTAGCCTCTAGATGTGTAGTCTGAATAGATACCTCATCTATGCTAGTGGGATTAAACATGAGAATAGTGTGCCTTAAGTAGTTGTGTAGACCACCTATATACTTCAGCAGAGTTTCAGGTGAGTCTAAAGAAATTCCTAGAATCAAAGCTCTTTTCCTAAATTCTTGAGTGTAACTTTGTACACTTTTCCCTTTTAATTGGCGAAGAGTTTGCCAGCTCATCATGGCTTGTTGCATATAGGCTAGTGGATAGAATTTCTTTTTAATTGCAGAAACAAATTCACTCCAAACAGAAAGAATTTTACCATGTTTCTTCATGTCAGCTTGCGTCCTGCCTTCCCACCATACCAAGGTAGTGCCTCCAAGGTGTACGCTAGCCAACTGAATCTTACTCTTGTCTGAATCGATGCTCTACACTCTGCAATAAAAATCAATCTGTCTAATCCAATTATCCAACTTCTCTACATTCAACTCTCCATCATATATTGGTAAATCAAATTTAACATCTAATTTAATCAAAGATGTTTTCTTTTTGTTTTCAGGGCTACTAGGAGGTGTGGGAAGTTTTTCTTCTTTCCCTTTGCCTTTAGAGTTGTCATGGAGGAGAGATTATTCTACTCCTTTATCTTGTTTGGAGTTTGATGAATCTTCAGCTCTACCTTTCTTAAATTCTCTATACATTTCCTCCACCATGGCTTTCATGGTCAGGAAACCATCCATGAACTGGGGGTCTGATTCCAAGGGGTTTTCTTTTGACATTTTCCTCTTAGAGTGGAATCTTCCAATTTCAAGGTTAGCTTCAAACAACTCTCCTTCTCCTCATTTAAGCTTTGATCTAGTTAGCATTCAACAAAAAAATCCAGCACAAGCTTGTCTAACCTTAGTAACCTAGAGCTCTGATACCACTTGATCTGGAATTTATCCAGGACAAAGATTTAAAGGTATTACAGACTCATGTGCATGGATGTGCCTATGTTACTTTATGCAATGGATCGATAAGATTTCAAAATACATAGACACTGAGGCAGTTAGAGAAAACATAACAGGAAAACATGTAATACAACAAGTTTAATAAGAAGTTCACCCAATACTCCTGGGCTACGTCCCCTGGTCCAGCTTTCAGTGGTGGCCTCTCTATTATGTTTTCAAAGCAGAGTTTCTTTACAAAGATGAGCTCAAGTTGAGTCTCAGTCAACAGATATGAATCAGTAGGATTGGAGTACACAGACTCTCCTTATTGATGCTCGACCTCTTCTAGTCACAGTAGTATGAGCCTAATCTGAAACTCATACATGACAGGCCTATGCTGAGGAGCTCGCTTGAACCTCTCAAGCTTTCTCTGGAGTGCACAGACTTTCTGACTCTCTTTGGCTCTGTCAGGCTCGATGCTGCCTTCAGGTCAGCTCGGTTTCTTCTCTCTGCTCTCTGCTCTTAGCTTTCTGCATCTAAGTAACTCCTCTCTATGTGTCTGTCCTCTGCTTCTGTCAATTTATGGCTTTAAAACCAGTCTGATTTCTATCGTTCATTTCTACTTCCCGACGTTCTAGTTTTCCTGCCTCTATCCATTCGAACTCCCCTATTTTGTGTCATCATCACTGGGTAACGCTTCACGGGGAGGTGGCCACCTATTCTGCAACGGGTGAGTGTGTCAGGTTCCTTGGACACATTTGAATGGTCGTTATTTCCATTTGCTCCAAGATGCCTACGAAACACGAATCTTCTTCCAACTCATCATCTATGTCAGACTTCAAATCCCATGTAATCTTGCTTTATCTTTGTCAAATCCAGTCATTTATTGGGACGTGCCTCCACCATTGATCTAGGCCCCCCAGATCCTACGGTCGTCGTTCATATCGGGTGGGTATGTAGGATGATGTTTACCCATCTGATGTGAGCTGTTTTCTCTCTCTTCCACCGAATGCGTGTCACTCAATATGTGGCATCGGGTGGGACTTGGTTAAAACTGCTTACTGCCTTGAGGCCTTCTGATATCCTGCTGGTTTTGTGGAATCCATAGAACCAAATTAATTACTTTTCTGCATTTCATAGCCATTTTGGGTCTGAGCACTTCGGGGCTTTCCTTCACTGAGGGGGATGCCCTGCGATACGTGATTATAAATTAGCGCTAATCGCATATCAGAAACCACCCCTGTTTGGCCAGCGGTCTGCGCGCTCGACCGAGGGTCCTCATTGCTCCGCACTGATCACAATTCCAACTGTCACGAGGATTCCTTCTAATAGTGTGATCTTTATAAGACTTGAATCTGTTTGGCATAATTTGAATAAGTTTATGAAAACTTAGAGAGTGTTTAGGATCCAATTTGGATCACAGTTCTAGGAGAATGAATACACCATCTCGGTGGTTTATTAGCTAGCTTCTCTAAGTTAACACTACAAAAGTCATGAGCCCACTATCCAAGTGGTTTATCATCTTATTGAGCAAGTACATAAGTGGTTTATCAACCCCAAGGCTAACACTTCGTATCTTATCAATCCTTTCAGCTAGTACTTGGGTGTCTCATCTTATCAAGTGGTTTATCATCCCTAGCTAACACCCAATATTTTATCAACCCCAAGGCTAACACTGAGTGTTTCGACTCCAATAAAATCTCCCTAGAAAACTGAATCACAGGAAAACACACATATGCCTCATTAAAACATAGGGAATTTTATCCCAAACACTAAACACAAGCTAGAGAAAAGATAATTCTCCCTGACAGATCCACGACCACTATCAATTTCACGTTCTGTGTTCCCTTGCCTTACATTTTCATTGTTCTTTATTTTTCTCAGTGAGCTCTCTCTTGCTTGATTCCGCTACGTATTCTATATACCCCCAAGTATCTCTGCCTCTCTACCCTTTTCTCCCATTAGGATTTGCTTGACATACTTTTTTCCATGTGTGTTGACCATGCCTATGCTTCCCATGAGAATTAAGACTGCATGGGCTCATCCTTCACTTAGGAAGCCCATTCTTGAATTCAATGCTTGCACTAGAAATGACATAAATCCACTAGGGATATAGGTGGTGAAATAAATACAATGGACTGGGTTTAGAAGCAACTCCTCCTTAGACCTCTGAATGTGTTTCCACTTCCCTCAAGTAGTCAATGTTTTACATTTCCACATTATTTACATGAATTAAAATTCATAGCAATATTTACATGAGGGTTGCAAAAAGGGTTTTCATAGGTCCCACCGTTTTAGAGGAACACCATCCTTAGTGTTCTACACTAAAATACAAAATTTACAGTGAGTTTTATATACACATTTATTTTACATTTACATTTGCATTTTCTTACCCAACAAAAAAAAAGATATGATACCCTCATCTGATTAGCCATTTCCAAAGTGGCTTCATATTATCCAAAGTGCTTCCACTTCACCTTGACCTACCTGAATACTCTACTTTGGAGTGTGATATGTCTCTAATCCACAATGCAAAGTGGCTTTGGCTGATTCCACGTGTATCACAAACTAATAAACAACATGATTAGCATCATGTACATACCTTTTAAGCAAAGAGATATGGAAAACATCATGTTCCTTCACTTTGGGTGGCAAAGCCAATTTGTAGGCCACTGGCCCCACTCTTTCAATAATCTAAAATGGTCCACAAAATCTAGGTGATATCTTTGCACAAGCCCCATTTTTCAATGAAATCTTCCTTGTTCTGATGTGGAGGTAAACAAGTTCCCCCACTTGGAACTCCATGTGCACTCTTTGTTGATCTATATAAATATTTCTCGCCTTGAGTTGTTTTTAAATTCTGTCTGATATCAACTATTTCTTGTTCCATTTCCTTCGACATGTCATGCCCAATATGCACCTTATTCATTAGATCGCCCTATCTGATAAGTGTATTGCATTATTTTCCATAAAGAGCCTCAAATGGACTCATCTTCAATTATTCCTAGTACCCATTGTTGTAAGAAAACTCTACCAAAGGTAGAAACTCTTCCGACCTCTTTGGTTGTTGCATGACATACATTCTTAGCATGTCTTCCAAGACCTTACTAACTCTTTCAATCTTCCCATCAATTTGAGGATGGTACATTGTGTTGTAAACTAAATCTATTCCCAAAACCAACAAATATCACTTTCCAAAATTTCAAGGTAAATTTTGCATCTCGATCTAAGATGATCTTTAGGGTATAACATGCAATCTAAATATTTCCTTCATAAAAATGTGAGCAAGATTGATTTCCTTATCAGTGGATTTAGTAGCTACAAAATGAGCTACCTTTCTCAACTTATCTATCACCACCATTATGGCATCATGTTGTATAGATTTCCTTGGTAGCCCAGTGATGAATTCCATTGAAATGACTTCCCACTTCCAATCAGGAATTGGGATTGGTTATAGCAATCTCATTGGATGTCTACACTCCACTTTTACTTGGCATTCCAAGCATATAGCAACATATTCAGCCACATCCTTTTTCATTCTCAGATAATAATATATATTTTTCATGCTTGTTAACATCTTCTAATAACCAAGATTACCAAAATATGCTCTTTTATGAAATTCATGCAAGATCAGTTTCTTCAATTTTCCTATATAAAGTATATATCACCTTCCTTTGAACTTTAATAGTACATCCTCCCTAAGGGAGTAGTTCTTTCATGATTCCCATTTTGCCTCTTGTTGCAAAAATTCTTTCACTTGTCAATAGTGTTAATTCTCTTGCATTTCCTCTTTACTCTTTCCTTGGATGTCAACTTCACAAGTGCTAATGGTTGTTGCATGAGTCACTTGTAGTCTTCTGCGAAGTGCATCAGCTACTAATCAATTCTAGTCATCTTTATTTTCTTGCAATCAACTTTGGATGATGAAATAGGTACCTCAACCCTCCATGATCTTACTTCAAAAAAAATTCCTTCCAAGGAGGTAATGCCTCCACATTTTTAGCACATTAATTATAGTTATTAATTCCAAATAATGAGTGACATAATTTCACTTGTGCTCATTCAACTTTCTCGCTTCATAACATACCACCTATCATTCTTGCATTAGGACTCCACTGAGCCCTTCCTTGCAAGAATCTATACAAACTACGAAATATTTGTATGGATCTACTATCCTTAATATCAGTCCATGTGTTAGCAAATATTTCAATTTCTCAAAATTGGCTTCACTTTCTGGTGTCCATTGGAATTTAATTCCTTTTATTTGTAGTGTTCAGATTGGATCCCCAATATTTGAGAAATTATGGATGAACCTCCAACAATAACTAGCTAATCCCATGAAGGATTTGACTTTTATCACATTCTAAGGAGTAGACCACTCCATGTTAGTTTTGATCTTCTCTGGATCCATTGCTATTCCTTCTTTGGAGACAATGTGTCACAAATACTAAACCTATGATCGGAAGAATTCACATTTGTTATATTTTGGCATAGAGCTTGTGCTCTCTTAGCAATTGAATCACTGTTGCTAAATTCTTTTCATGCTCCCCAATGAATTTGGAATAAACTAGTATGTCATTCACAAAGACTAGCACAAACTTGTCCAAATGTGGACTGAGGACATTATTTATTAAGCACATAAAATTTTTTGGAGCATTTGTGAGTCCAAAGGGTACAACCACAAATTCATGGTGCCCATACCTAATTCTAAATGTTGTTTTGTGAATATCTTCATCTTTGATTCATACCACATGGTACCCATACCTCAATTTGATCTTTGAAAATACATCAACCCTTATCAACTAATCAATAGGTCATCAATCCTCCATAGAGGAAACCTATTCTTGATTGTGGCCTTATTGAGCTACCTATAATCAATGCACAACCTGAGTGTTTCATCCTTCTTCTTTACAATTAACATAGGAGATCCTCAGGGTGATACATTGGCTTTGATATATCCTCTGTCCAACATTTATCTTAATTGTAATTTTATCTCTACCAGCTTTAGTATACTCACTTAGTATGGAGCTTTCGACACTAGATCTCATATTGTTAGTAATTTGATCAAAAAGTAAATTTTCCTCCTTAGAGCCATTCTTGGATCTCTTTGGGGAATACATCACTAAATTTCTTTATTATTGTTTGTTCTTCAATTTTGCTTCTCTATGCCTTTGATTCACTAGTCACTTGGACATTAGAGGAAATTTCGGCCTAAAAGTTGCTTCCTAATGAAAAATAATTAATTAATAGTTAAAATAATAAAATAAGAGATGAATTTTGGAGGCAAAACAAAAAAACTAATTTTTAATTATATTTTTGGCTTATCTCCTTATAGGTTTACTCAAATTTCAAGTGTAGACACTCGTTGGGTGCGGAATTAAATTTCACATCCAACGAGTACCCATTATGCATACTTTTGTGAAGACTCGCATTGATAAAAATTAAAGGTACACTAAAAAAACATGTTCATCACACTTTTTTAATGTGTCTTCAATTTTTATCAATGTGGGTCTTCGAAAAAGTATCCATAATGGGTACGGTTCGGTGTGAAATTTAATTTTGCATCCAATGAGTGTCTACACTTGAAATTTGAATAATGCTATAAGGAGATAAGCCAAAAACACATCTTAAAAAATATTTTTTCTTGTTTTCGCTCCAAAATATTTACATGTACCTCTTTTTAAATTTAGAAGTTTTTGGTTGGTTTACATATTATGACACAGAAATTACATGAAAATTTCATGGGCACTTTTTGGCTAGAATTTCATCTAATGCAACGTACAGTTCACACCCCTTCCTATTGAACCTCTTCAATTGTAGCACAATGATTTTTGAACTGTCATGGGTTTTCTGTTTCCTTGCAATGTCATCCTTTCCCCTTCCTCATTGAGACACTCTATCGACTTTTTGTACAACTGACCTTGGTTTTGTGGGTTGTTATCCATTCCATCCTGACTAGTAATTCATATGATCCCAACAGTAATATATTTAGATCCACAATCATGGGCATGTGATTTATCACAAATGGGAATGAATTTTCCACATGTTCAACTCGTTTCTTAGTCCTCATATCCAACTAGACCAACCATGTCCTATCATGGGTTTTGATCTACAACATGCACTTTTCTACAACTTGTGGACTTACATGACTAAAATTGGAACTAGGGTCAATCAAAATTGAAACAAATCGGTTATTAACAATACCTTCCATTTTAATCACTAGATCTTGGTGATTGTCCTACCTATTGTCCAACACTACATAGATGTGTGCTACACTGTGAGCCACGTCATTTATTGTCTCTGCTTCCTGTACATTTTATATTCTTGGATGGTTCCTATGTAGTTGAGGGAAGTCCCTTCATAAGTGATCTTCCCTACATTTCCAAAATTCTATGGTTTTTCTCTTGGACCCCTTTCTTTCCTCTTTTATAGGCTTAAATAGTTTTTATTGATTAGTAGTAGCACGTTTTTGTTAAGACTCACCCCTTTCAGGAGCGGTGAACCTCACATTCTAAACTTAGACTTATGCTTGGATTGCTCATAGAAATACTTCATTTTCCTAATGGTATCCCATAGATTTTGTGTCTCATCAAACTCTATTCTGTCCCTAAATGCTTGTGGCAATCCACTAAGATACCTTTGAATATTTTCCTTCTCGTCCTTGAGGTAAGGCATGTACCTCAACATCTCCAAGAATTTAGATGTATATTCAGAATATGTTAGTTTCCCTAGCTTCTGCTCGTAAGATTCTTTGGCTTTTTTTTATCATAGTACCTCTTAGATAGGTAGTTTTTCCATAAATATCTCCCAAATATCCTCTAGGATAAGTCCTCCTCTTTAACATTCTTGACGTTCTTCAGGTCTCCCAACTAGATACCAGCCTTGCCTTTCAAGTTGAAAGTGGCTACCTTCTCCTTCACATTTTCAAAGTAATCATGCATCCTGAAATATTTCTTCATTTATAGTAACCATGCCTCTTCTTCCTCTACCTTCCTCACCTCTCCATTGAATGTAGGAGGCCTTACCTTCTTAAATCCTTCTGGGATGAACTCTTTTCATTTCCTTTTCTGTTGGTAATGTCTCTTAGTAGCAACACCAGACAATTGATCACAACTTCCCATCCTCCTCTTGTTGGACATTGGATAAACCAACACTCCCTATGTATTTTGAGACATGGACTAACTGCCTCTCGTGGATCCTTATCTCTGGCAATGCGATCATTGAATAACACCTGTGGGTTTTGGTCTAATGACAATCATGATTCCCAACAAGTGGTATCAGAGCCAGCTTCTTCATATCAGCCTAACAACTAGAAGAAGGATTCTTAATCACAATGAGAAATCAAGAAGTGTTAGGAAGACCTCCTCTGTTTGATGGCACAAATTTTGGTTTATGGAAAAAAACAATGTCCTGCTACTTAATGTCCCTTGGACCTGAAGTTTGGCATTCAGTTTCAAATGAGTACACAACTCCTTCCACTCTTCTAATAGATCAAGATGAAAGGAAAGCATACATTGCAAATGCAAAAGCCTTAAATTCCATCACTGGTTATAAATTTACAAAAGTCATGAATTGTGACTCGGCCAAAGAAGTATGGGATAAGCTAGTTAGCTTATATGATGGGGACTCCAAAGTTAAGAAGGCAAAGCTTCAAACTCATAGAAGGCAATTTGAAAGTCTGAAAATGGATGATGCAGAAGATATTGCATCATACTTTCTTCAAGTAGCTGAAGTGGCCAACTCTCTTAAAGGATTGGAAGAAAACATTGAAGAAAGCACTATTTTTCAAAAGGTCTTAAGATCTCTCCCAGACAGATTTGACTCCAAAGTAAGTGTTATAAAAGAAATGAAGGACCTAGATACTCTCAAGATGGATGAACTTCATGGAATCCTCATTGCCTATGAGATGAGAAAAGGAAGCCCAAGTTCCAAATATGTAGCATTCAAACTCTCAAAATCAAAAAAGGGGAAAGAATGGAATACCAATAGCGATGACTTCGATGTTGAATCTGAATTGGCCCAATTTTTACAAAGACAAAAGAAAGGATCTAAGCTAAAAGGTAAGTACCCTCTCATTTTTTTCAAATGTGGAAGAATAGGTGATTATGCTACAAAATGTCCTCTTAAGCATAATAGTGATGGTGAGGAAAATTCTAAAAGGATGGTATACAAAAAGAAAGGGTTCAATAAGAAGAATTTCTTCTCTAAGCAAGATGAGTCTGATGAAGGTGAATTTGTAGTCATAAAAAAGAAATCAACTAATTAGTTCCCTCACCGCAAAGGAGGTAATGATGAATCAGATGAAGAAAATGACCATGTTGGAAGCCAAGAAGTATTATTCATGGCATTCACAAATGATGATGATTCAGGTCTAGAAGGAAATGTAGATGAATTTTTAATGAGTGCCACTTAAGAAAATGAAAAATTACAAAATAAAATCATCTCTCTCAAGGTAGAAAACAAGGAAACAAAAAGAAGGGAAGACCTCTTGAAAAATAAGCTAAAAGAAAAATAAGAAATTTGTGAAGAACGTGAAGCCGAAATAGTATCTCCGAGGAAGGAATTGGAGCAAGTCAAAAAGGGTTGGGAAAGCTCTCAAATACTTGACATTATCCTAAATAATCAAAAACCTCAACATGAGAAATCTGGGATAGGTTTTAAAGGAGAATCATCAAGTACTAAGAATAATGCGAAAAGCTATGCCAACATACTTTCCAGCAACCCAAAAGAAGAAAGATTATTTCATCAAAGGCCCATCTCAAATCCAAAGAATGAAGAGAGAGTAACACCAAGGAAGAATGTTTATTCAAGTCATGGCCATTACAACAGGTACAAAACTACATTTTTTGAGCATTGTTTTCATTATAAAAATTTTGGTCATCAAGCTAAACATTGCATGGCCCATAAGAATGAAACACCAAAATTGAAGGATCAAACAAGCAAACCATATGGCCTCAAAGGGAAAGGACAAATCAAGACCTACAACTCTTTTTATCCCTTGGCCAAATTTGATCCAATTTTCTCATTATGTAATGATAATGGACATAATGAACAAAATTGCCCCCCCAAAAGAAGAAAAGCAAAAAATGAGAATCCCAACATGGATAAATGTGGCCTAGCTCTATGTGCTCACTATGATGAAAATCATTGGTTTGTGGATAGTGGGTGCTCTAGACATATGGCAGGGGACAAAATGAAGTTTGTCTCATTGAACAAAAAGGAAGGAAATGTATCCTTTCGAAGTGGATCTGCCAAAATTGCTGGAAAAGGAACTGTTACCCTTATTAATGGAAAAGGAAAGGCTCAAACAACTTTGCTAGTAAACGGGATCAAACACAATCTCTTGAGTGTTAGCCAAATCTGTGACCAAGGACATAATGTTGTATTTAGCACTAAATATTGTGAAATAAGAAACTCTTCCTCATGGTAACTTGTGGTGAAAGGAGTCAGAACATTAGAAAATGTCTACATTCTAAACAAAATTCAAGAAGATAAATGTTATTTAAGTCAAACAGATGAAAGTTGGTTGTGGCACACGCGACTTGGACATACAAGTTTCGATAACTTGATCAATATCATCAAGATTAATGTAGTACGAGACATCCCAAAGCTATTCAAGCCAAATCAAGGAGTATGTGGTCCATGTCAACATGGAAAGCAAACTAGAACCAGCCACAAGACCAAGGAGTTTTCTACATCAAAACCTTTGGAGATCATCCATGCTGATTTATGTGGACCAACTAGAACTCTGGCATTCCAAGGAGAAAGGTACTTTGCTTTATTTGTTGATGACTATACTAGAATGATGTGGGTATATTTCATGAAATATAAATCCGAAGCATTTGAGTGTTTTAAGAATCTTAAATCTCTTGTAGAAAATGAAAAGGGTCCTAAGATTAAATGTCTTAGAACAGATAGAGGGGGAGAATTCACATCAAAAGAATTTGATGAATTCTGTAAAGTACATGGAATCAAAAGAGAACTTTCTGCTGCTAGAACACCCAAGAAAAATGGGGTAGTTGAAAGAAGAAACCGAACAGTTCAATAAATACCAAGAACAATGCTAATAGCAGCTAACCTGCAGCCAAAATTCTGGAGAGAAGCAGTTGGGACAACTATTTATACCTTGAATTGAACTCAAATAAGACCAAATAATGAGAAGACTCCTTATGAATTATGGAAAGGAAGACATGCTTCAGTAAAATACTTCAAGATTTTTGGAAGCAAGTGCTTCATAAAAATCAATGATGGCTCACCAGGAAAATTTGATTCTCGGGTTGACGAAGGGATATTCCTTGGATATTCTACAAGAAGCAAAGCCTACAAGTGCTACAATAATCGACTATGGAAAATAGTGGAAAGCATTGATGTGAATATTGATGAAGACCTTCCAGAAAAAGAAATTGAAGATCATGAAGTTGACCCTCTCATTGAAGAAGAACCTAAAAAGAGGAAAAAGATCAAGAAAAACACAAGGAAAAAATCATCTCAAACCCCTTCAAAGATGAAGTTTCTCCAAAAACATCACCCAAAAGAGCAGATTATTGGCAATATAGATGAAGGTATACAAAGCCGAAGAAGGATGACAAGTACACCAAAGAAAAATGATGTTTCTCTCCTATCTATGATAGAACCAGAAACATTTACTCAAGTAAGTAAGGATCCTCATTGGGTAAAATCCATGGAAGAAGAAATGTCTATAATCAAGAAGAATGAGACATGGGATCTGGTACCTCGTCCAAAGGATAAAAATATAATTGGAACCAAGTGGGTGTTTAAAAACAAAATGAATGAAGATGGACAAATCATCAGAAACAAGGCAAGGCTTGTTTGTAAAGGTTATTCACAAATTGAAGGAATCGACTTTGAAGAAACCTTTGCACCAATAGCTTGTGTGGAAGCTATAAGGATGTTCCTATCATTTTCTTTCTCAAAAGGATTTAAAATCTATCAAATGGATATAAAATGAACATTTCTGAATGGGGAACTCAAGGAAGAAGTCTACATGGAGCAACCAAAAGGGTTTAATCTAGCAGAAGGAAAAGACTTTGTTTGTAAGTTGAAAAAGGAATTATATGGGTTGAAACAAGCTCCTAGAGCTTGGTACATAAGATTGGATCACCATCTACAACAACAAGGCTTCAAGAAGGGGGTGGCAGGAAGTAATCTCTACAGAAAGATGGATGAGGCTAAGTTACTAGTCACTCTTGCCTATGTTGATGATTTGATTTTTGTTAGTAATAATGATGAGATGAGCCATGAGTTTTCTCAAAATATGTCAAAATAGTTCGAGATGACGATGATAGGAGAGTTATCTTACTTCCTTGGACTACAAGTATCTCAAACCATGGTAGGCATGTTCATATCTGAAGAAAAATATCTTAAAGACATGCTTAAAAGATATGGAATGGAAGATTGTTCACCCATGAGCACACCTATGACCACAGATTGCAAATTAAGCAAAAATGATGACTCTCCTCTGGTAGATGGAACTCATTACAAGTCAATAATTAGAGCCCTCCTATACTTAACTGCTATGAGACTTGGCATTATGCAAGTAGTAGGAATGATGGGAAGATTTCAATCAGCTCCTAAACAATCCCATTTGTTGGTTGTAAAAAGAATTCTCAAATACTTGAAAGGAACTCCTGATTTCAGTCTTTGGTACCCTAAGAGCTCATCTCTTAATGTGACTGCATACACTGATGTTGATTGGGCCGAAAGTGTCGATGATTGAAAAAGTACGAGTGGTATCGGAGCATAGGTCACGAGTTCGATACACACTCGGCTCACATTGGGGGGGAGATTGTTGGACATTGGATAAACCAACACTCCCTGTGTGTTTCGAGACATGGACTAATTGCCTCTCATGGATCCTTATCTCTGGCGATGCAATCATTGACTAACACCTGTGGGTTTTGGTCTAACGACAATCGTGATTCCCAACAAGTGAACGAGTGGAAATTCATTCTTCCTGGGATATTGTCTAGTATCTTGGCTCAGCAAAAAACAAACATCCATATCATTATCTACAACTGAAGCCGAGTATATAGCTGTTGCAGATTGTTGTACTCAAATATTATGGATGAAGGAAGCTCTGAAAGATGTCAACATAGGTACAAATCAACCAATTACCATCTATTGTGATAACACAAGTGCTATCAGTCTCAGCAAAAATCCAGTGATGCACTCAAATACCAAACATATACCAATCAAGTATCATTTCCTTTGTGAACAAGTAGTTGAACAAATAATCATTTTGGAATATATCAATGTTAAGGAGCAAATACCTGATATTTTCACAAAACCTCTTCCTCGAGGAGCATTTGAATATCTTTGCCAAAAGATGGGGGTTATTTCTCTAGCATCACATTAAGTTGATTCATAAAGATGTTGCATGACAGGGGGAGCAGTTCGACAGGGGGAGTCCTTGTGCACTCCTTTGCCATTGATGTCAAAGGGGGAGAGAAGAATAATATTGCCATCAATGGCAAAGGGGGAGATTGTTAATCTAGGTTGTCATTGATGTCAATATAGCAAAGTTTGTGATGGAAAATTCTTTGATACATGATTGCCCATTGATGCCCATTGATCATAATGCTCATAGTGATGAAAGTTTGATATATGATGATATGGTGAGATGGAGGAACCAAGTGGATTGAATAGCAGGAGGTCAATTGATCAGAAAACGATGCAGGAGGTCAATTGAATAGCAATTGAATAGCAATTGAATAGCAGGAGCTCAATTGAACAACAAATGATGTAGGAGGTCAATTGAACAGAAATTGAATAGCAATTGAACAAAAAATGATGCAGGAGGTCAATTGATCAGCAATTGAACAAAAAATGGCATGGGAGGTCAATTAAACAGCAATTGAACATCAATTGAACAACAAATGACGCAGGAGGTCAATTGATCAGTAATTGAACATCAAATGACACAGTAGATCCAGTAAAGCAACAAGAGCAGGAAGCCAAAGAGTAAGATGAAGATTTTATTGAAATCCATCAAAGAAACAAGTCATCGGCGCAAGAGAAGTAGGTTATCACATATGCCCAAGGGTAAGTGTTATCGAAAGAACAAAGAGCAACAACGATAACAGAGAAGTAAAGAAGAAAACAACAGAGAATCATAAACAGAGTTATTGGAGGTCACAGGAAGATAAGCCACATGAGCAACAGCTATTGGAAGAGTGGAAGAGTGAAGAGAAGTCACAACAGCTATTGGAAGAATGGGGGTAGGAAAGTACGAACTTCCTTGATTGTGGCTGAAGTCCCACATTCAATCCTAGCCATCGATCTCATAGTCAACCCTTAGATCATGGTCAACTGTGGGGGTTAAGGCCATTTTTAATCCATGTGCCAGTCAAAGTCCTACAAACCATCGGTTGTGATAAGGTTGTGGACCAGATGGGTTTATTAACAACTTCTTAAGATCATATCACATCCGCTCCGTCGATCATTGGGGATCGACTATGTTATGAGAAGACCTCCGGAAGTTGCGATTGTGAGGGGATGACATGGCATGTGGGACCTCCATATGGGTAACGTATCTTGGGCATCTATCACGGAGAAGAGGTAACAGTTCACAACTCGTGAACTTGAAGGAATAGAGGAAGTTGGAAGTTCAAGCGAACAAAAAGAGGAAGTCGAAAGTTCGAGAAGCCAAAGGTCTGGTAGACGATGAAGGTACAAAAGAAGCCACAGATCTAGTGAGAGAGAAGTAAGCAGCATGACAAAAGGAAGCCGAAGGTCTAGCAGGACAGAAGGAAGCTGAAGGTGCCTTAGAATTGGAAGGATTGGTGTCCTTGGAGTTGGCACTCCTAAATCCAAGGTTGGTGCCTTGACAAGACAAGGTTGGTGCACTAGAGGTTGGAGCCTCACAAAAAGTCCAAGTTGGTGCTTGGAAACTGGTTGGAGCCCTATACATTTTACTTGTTTTAGTGTAAAGATTATATTAATAAAATCATTTATTCCTGTTGTTCATTTTGTGTTCTAAATATAAATGATTTAACTAACAAAAATAACAATTGAAAAGGAATACTGATTCACCCCCCCTCTCAGTATTTTCAGCACTTGTTGGGAATCATGATTGTCATTAGACCAAAACCCATAGGTGTTAGTCAACGATCACATCGCTCGAGATAAGGATCCACAAGAGGTAGTTAGTCCATGTGTCGAAACACACGGGTAGTGTTGGTTTATCCAATGTCCAACACCTCTTTGGAGTACTTAGTGGAGTTTCACCTCCCACTATAGCCTCACTTGCCTTATCTTGTATTTTCTACCTTCTACACCATCATTCTTCAATCCATGCTTTCAAAGTCCTAATGGATTTTTCCTGTCTTTATCCCTTCCGAGGTGTCTAGCACCTAGATCATGTTGCCTCTATCTTTGTAAATTTGATAGGCTATGTAGTATAATTGTGTTTACTTCTACTTGTTTTTCCTAAACCATGTCAATCCTTTCATTGTTAGCCTTGTAACTTCTCAGCTTAACTCTTACACTTCTATGGGTGTTCATCTAGTCAAGCGAGTCTTCCTTTATCCCCTTTTTATCCATTGAACCTTCTTCATGACCATGCTAGGATTTATCAATACTACACTGCTCCATTTTGTTGCTCATTCATTTTTTCTCTTTGCCATTTCCTGAATTATTCTTGTAGGTTTTAACCCCGTGTAGAAATTACCTGCATACGAAATTACACAGAGATTTTCCCCTAGATCCCAAAACTGGGACTACTAGCTTGATTTTTCATTATGTTCCTTTCAATGTTATAATACATATTTATACATGCCGAAGCATCCACCATGGACTGAAAACCATTGTGTCCAATACCATGGACCGAAAACCATCGTGTCCAAAACCATGTGCGAAAATCATGCACAAAACCATAGGTGGGTCGGCCCATCCTAACATAGGGTCCAAAACCAAAATTTTTCGGGGCGTTGCCCCAGACCCCATAATGCGGGGTTATGGGTGTGCCTCAAACCCCCTATGACCCCCCCCCTTGCTACACAATTGGCGCAACGAACTGGGTGCTCCGCCCCCCCTCTAACCCCTGGGTTAACTATGTGGGCTAATGGTGGAAAGAATATAACACAAGCCAACATTCTCCCACATGTTGCTTTCTTTCCATAGGGGGCCACAAGAGAGCTTAGTCATTTTTCCAGCCCTAAAACACCCATTGTCTCTCTACACCAAGAGAACTTCTCAGAGCTCACAGATTTTGTCAATGCATCTGCAGTATTCTTCAAAGTGTCCACCTTTACTAGCAACGCCTTTTTGTCTTCTATCATATCCCTCACAAAGTGATACTGAACATCAATGTGCTTTGTCTTTGAATGATATGTGGGGTTCTTTGCTAAGGAAATTGCACTTTGGCTATCACAGTCTATCCTTATAGCTCCCTGTACTAACCCCATACTTGAACACAATCTCTACAACCAAATTGTGTCCTTGCTTGCATGAGTGGCTGCCATGTATTCTACTTCTGTAGTTGATAGTGCCACTACAGATTGTTTCTTACTGATCCAACTCACTGCACCTCCAAATAGGTTAAACACATACCCACTTGTAGATCTTCTCTGATCCAGGTCTCCAGCCCAGTCTGCATCAACAAAGCCACAAATATCCAACATTCTATCCAATCCTGGTCTTCCTTGATAGCACAAACCATAATCACTAGTGCCACACAAATACGTGAAAACCCGCTTCACTCTTGTCCAGTGCTCCTTCCCTAGTTTTAACATAAAATTGCTCAATACTCCCACTGCATGTGCAATGTCTGGTCTAGTACAGACCATTGCATACATCAAGCTACCGACTGCACTTGCATATGGAACATGGGACATGTCCTCTTCCTCTTCTTGTTTCTTGGGACACTGTTCAGCAGATAACCTCACACCTACAAGAATAGGAACTTTCACCGGTTTACTATCTTGCATATTAAACCTCTACAATATTGTCTCAACATACTTCCTCTGGTTTAACTAGAGCTTCCTCTTTGCTCGATCTCTTTTAATTTCCATGCCCAAAATATAGTTTGCAGCACCAAGATCTTTCATGTCGAATTTTGAGGACAATTGGGTCTTAAAATCCTGGATAATTTCTTTGTCATTTCCAACTAGCAACATATCATCCACATAAAAGACCAGATAAATAACACGGTCACAAATTAATTTAAAATACACACAATGATCTGCTTTGCTTCTGGTGAAGCAATGTCCCCGTATAAATGTATCAAATTTCTGATACCACATCCTTGGTGACTGTTTTAACTCATACAAAGACTTCTTTAACTTGCATACCAGTTCTTTCTTACCCTTCACCACAAAGCCTTCATGTTGCTTCATGTAGATTTCCTCCTCTAGATCCCCATGAAGAAATGTTGTCTTTACATCCATCTGTTCTACCTCAAATCAAAAGCAAAAACAACAGATAAAAGTAATCTAATAGAAGTTACCTTGGCAACAGAAGAAAAAATATCACCAAAATCAATTTTTGGCACCTGGGAATAACCTTTTTCTACCAACTAAGCTTTGTATTTCTCCACTTTTCATTCTGAATTTGTCTTATTTTTGAACACCCATTTGCTGCCAATGGGTTTCCTTCCAGTCGGCAACTCGACCAGATCCCAAGCCTCATTTTTGTACAAAGATGCCATTTCATCAACCATGGCCTCTTTCCAGAGTTTTCCATCCTCTGAATCCACTACTTCCTTCACAGTTCTGGGATCATCATTTGTAACAGACAAAGCAAAATTTGAATAGAAAGCATATGAACTATACCTTTCTGGCTGCCTTCTTTCTCGAATTGATCTTCTCACAGCCGGAGTTTGTGGCTCTTCATCTTCTGATTCCTCCTCCGTTGTAGAGTATGATTCTTCCTCCTTTAGCTCAAACTCTATCTTCTTAGGTTCCTTTGGTTGGAATTCATGTTTAATAACATCTTTCACCTCTCTAAACACCATAGCTTGGTTGTACACAACCTTCCTTGTTACTGGGTTCCAAAGCTTATAACCCTTTAAAACATCCTTATACCTAATAAAGATGCACTTTTTAGATTTACTATCCAACTTGGTTCTTTTCTCCTTTGGAACATGTACATATGCATCACATCCAAACACCCTTAGATGTGAAAGAGAGGGTTTATTACCAATCCATACCTCTTGTGGAGTCTTATCCTCCAACGCTGATGAAGGTGACCTATTGACTAGGTAACATGCAATATCCACTGCTTCTATCCAGAATTCCTGTCCTAACCTGGCACCACTGAGCATGCTTCTTGCCCTTTCCATCAACGTCTTGTTCATTCTTTATGCAACTCCATTTTGCTGAGGTATATATGGAGTAGTCTTTTGCCGTGATATACCACACTTCTTACAAAATTCTTCAAATTCCTTGCTGCAAAACTCTCCACCATTATCTGTCCTCAGCACCTTTATCTTCTTCTTTGTCTAGTTTTCCACCAGAGCCTTAAATTCTTTAAACCTGTCAAAAACTTCAGATTTCTTCTTAAGGAAATATATCCATGTATTCCTTGAGAAGTCATCTATAAATGATACATAGTAGATAGACTTACCTAGTGATGGAACCTTCATAGGTCCAAACACATCACTGTGCACAAGCTCTAATATCTGTTTCGCCCTCTTACCACCAGAGGAGAAACTCACCCGATTCTTCTTCCGATATACACAATTTTCAGAAAAATCAAAATCCAGAGAGCTATTACTCATACCTTCTACCATACCTTTACCATGAAGTATTCGAAGGCCCTTCTCTCCAAGATGTCCAAGCCTTTGATGCCACAGCATGGTCTTCTCTCCAAAGACCACTAGATTTTCTGTTCCACTTTCAGGAACCATAGAACTATTGCACCCATCAATAATAGTGCTACCTTGCAGCTTGTACAGAGTTCCAATCTGAACTCCCCACATCAATACCACTGCTCCCTGAACCATTTTGCAGGTATCCTTCTTGAACATTATTTTTACACCTGCATCATCTAGCTTGCTTATAGAAATCAGATTTATGGCTAATGCAGGAATATTTAGAACACCTGGAAGCGTTCTAACTCTTCCACCTTGCAACTTCAACTTTACTTTTCCATGACCAATGATTGTAGCCTTCAGGTCATCCCCTAAGAAGACATCACCACCATCATATTTCTCATACTCGTAGAACCACTCTCTATGGGGAGTGAAGTGAAAGGATGCACCTAAGTCAATCAACCATGCCTCATGATCTACATGTGTACCTAAAGAAGCCAAGTACACATCCCCACCTTCATCTGAGGTGGTTTTCGCCTCTGTAGAAGGAGCCTCATAAGATCCCTTGCCTTTTTCAGGAGCTTTAGATTTACAGTCCCTTTTAAAGTGGCCTTCCTTTCCACATTTCCAACACACCACCTTTACAAGCTTTCCTGGAGATTTAGATCTCCCTCTAGAATTAGATCTCCCACTCGATGACCTATTTTTATCTCTACTCTGGGACCGTCCTTGTACAAACAAGGCATCACCATTCTGGCTCTCCATATTTTTCTGTCTCATCTCCTCCGTCAGCAATGTTGAGACTATTTCATCAAACTGTAAGGTAGTTGCATTGCTACCTATTGCAATAACCAGACTATCCCACGAATCTGGTAGATAACAAAACAAAGTCATGCACTTATCTTCATCTGAAATTTTAATATCAACAGATGCTAACTAATTTACCACAGTATTAAATGCATTTAGATGCTCTGTCACCGAGCCTCCATATTTCATCCTCAAGTTATATAGCTTTTTCTGTAGGAATAGTTTATTCACTAGAGACTTAGATTGGTACAAAGTCCCTAACTTGTCCCACAAAGCCTTCACCGTAGCTTCCCCTGATACATTCAGCAATACTGAATCTGAGACACATAATCGTATTGCACTCTTTGCCTTCCGATCCAACTTCTTCCATTCTTCATCAGACACTCCCGTTGGTTTAGTACCCAGATCTACCGCAATCCACTGATCTTTATCCACCAACAGTTCTTCCATCTTGAGTTTCCACAACTCAAAACTCTGACCATTAAATTTCTCGATTCTATCTTTCCACTACTCGCCATATTCTTTCACCACCAGAATCGATCTCACAGATCTCACATTGAATAGGGTCTACCACAGGCCCAAGCGAAACCCCTCAGAAACAAAGGCGTCCCCTTGAAGCCAAAACAACTATGATTCCAAATGTAGGTTTTAACCCCGTACAGAAATTACCTGCATACGAATTCTAAAACACGGAAAATAAACAATGCGAGAGCCTAACACATAAAACACATATACACAGAGATTTTCCCCTGGATCCCAAAACCGGAACTACCAGCTTGATTTTTCATTATGTTTCTTTCAATGTTATAATACATATTTATACATGCCGAAGCATCCAATACCATGGACCGAAAACCATCGCGTCCAATACCATGTGCGAAAATCATGCACAAAGCCATAGGTGGGTCCGCCCATCCTAACATAGGGTCCAAAACCAAAATTTTCTGGGACGCTACCTTGGACCTGTTGTGCTCTACAACAACCCCCCATTTCATATCATATTTACTTATAAATATTAACGTATGAAATGGGTCCCTTTAGAATTTAATTTGGTATCAATGCTATTATAATCCAAAAAAGTCCAATAAATGAATAAATGCACTTTATAAAACTTTTTGGACAAACCCTTAAAAAGAAATCATGTAATGATTTGTCATTGTGATAAAGCGATCGCAAGATCGCATATCGCAATGACACATAAATTATAATTAAGCACCCCAAAGCTTTCCGCCGATGCGCATTCAGCGATCGGCGATATTCCATGTACATGTTATAATGCCCCATGCCAATAGTCCCGACGCGATACGCATTCGGCGAATTCGGTGATCGGCGACACGCTACAACAATTGTGATGTTCCCAAAGACTTGTCCCGATGCGATGCGCAATCGGGAATCGGGTATCGGCGACAATCTCACCCAAGTCTTATTGCGCTCAAAGCTTTTCGCCAATGCGATATCGCATTTGGCGATCGGTGATATCCAATACACACCATTAAAGCGCACTAATCATACCCTCGATTGCGATCCGATAAAGCGCGGTTTTCAACGAAGAGCCGTTAAGTGATGGGATGGCAGAATTCATTTGTAATAAAAGCTTGATCGCTCACGCAATCTTTCATCTATGCTCAACCGCCAAAACGTCCATTGCATGCTTAAGTGAATCGTTCACCCAAATAACAATATAATGGGCATTTAAGGAATGACAGATTGAAAACGGCTAATTAATAAGATCATGTCCTAAAATATTTTTACGGATTGTATCCGCGCCCATTTTAAAAGCTAAATCCTTCAGTTACGCATCTATTCATATGTGCCGTATCACTTAAGAGTTTTTCATCGCTATCTCTGTGTATTACGCCCAATTTCCTCTTTGTGCAGAATTCATTCATAGAAGCTAGGCCTGAGAAGATGGGAAAGAAGTCCAAGAAGACTGCAAGTGCTTCCGCAACACCAATTGCAGGACAAGCGGCCACAAACAAGAAGAAGGGCCTAATATCCGATACTACATGCACAGGGCTCACCAGAGTTACTTGGCAAGGAACTTATAACCTAATTGAAGCTGAGCAACCAGAAAAGATAGTGACAGAAGCTAGTGTGGACTTACTCAAGAAGTCTGATGCAACTCTCAAAGATTTGGCCGACTCTTTCCTTCACAGGATAGCGTCCAGAGAACAAATTCTTCCCTATAAAGACGTTAGGCGATGGGCAATTGAAGAAATCCCCATCTTGGACAGAACTTTTAATACCAGAGATGGGAGGATTTTCGGATCATTCAAGCCAGATGATCTAAGGCAAATGTATCATTTGCCCGAGCCAGAGAAAATATATAACAAGGCCTTCCTGGATAAGTTTGCAAGCGAGAATGAGATCGAATCTGAACCTATCAAGGATTGGAGGCAAAATCCCAACAAGCACAAGCACGAATCCTCCGGTAAGTACTCGGTCGATTCTTTGGCTTCTCCTTATTGTTATGCGGGGATTATGATGTGTAGGCTGTGGGGATTGCATGATTCTACCAATTTTACCATTGAAATGGTTCCTTTAATGGAGGCAGCAGTAAACAGTTGGATTATGGATTGGGCTACTATTCTTTTGGATAAATTAGCAGTAGCTGTTCGTGATTTTAGATCTTAGACTGTTGTTTCAGAAAGGAAAATGCCCCCGTTCTACTATAGTGCATATATCTTAGACACCCTTTGTTTCAATTCCGAATTTCCTGTTCTTGGGTGGAGGTGGACTGCACAGGACCCTTCACCCATTCATATATATCATCAAAAATTGTGGAAGTCTTCTTATAAACACCACCTGTATCAAATCTGTAATGGTTTTATGGTGCCCATTTACTATTCCATTTTTGATAAACCCATTTCAAAAATTTCCTATCAAGCTTCCTTTGATTTACCAGCAGTAGCAAGTTGGTTTGGAGAAGAAAATTTCACCTGTATCAGAGTTTTCGGCAGTGAAGCCGACCCACATGTTCTTCCTCTATATGTTCCAGATAAGTTGCTAGCAAGGGAAGTTGCATATCAAATCATGGCTGAGGGTACTACACAGACTCTCAAAAGAGAAAAGAAGAAAGGATGGCCATCTTTTCCCTTCAGATGTGGCGTTTATACTCTGCATGATCTTAAACATGCAGAAAAGGAAGCCACGAAGCTTCAGTCTTTAACTCTGGCCACGATCCCAAACAGACCATACGACCCAAAAAAGACTGCTTACACTGCATTAGAACAGGCCAAATTAACAAGGTTTGAGCATCAGGAAAATATGTTTGATGACCTGTTCGTTGCCTCCGAATCAATAGGTCATGCTAAAGAACTCGCTAGGATGCGATATAATGATGAGGGATTAACTGAGTTCAATAAACTCAGAGAACAGAGGTTGCAAACTCTGCCTCTGGATTTACTGGCAACAACCCCAGCGACATCATCAAGCGGACCTGTTCAGGAACAGTTCAAGCAACAGGCAGAAAGACAGAGAAAAGAACAGGCGGAGAGGCTAAAGAAAGAACAAGCCGAGAAATAGCAGAGAACACAAATGGAACAAGAAGAGAGAAAGAAGAAAGAACTAGAGGAAAAGCAGAAGAGGGAACAAGAAGAAAAATAGAGGAAAGAAAAAGAGGAGCAGCAGAGGAAAGAGCAGCAGAAGCAAACCACCGATGTCAATATAGACACTACCATAGACCCCAAATTATTACAAGAATGGCAGCAATTTCATTCCATCATCAGTGGATTGGAATGTTCAAAAGATGGGGACACTTCTAAGACAAATGATACACAGGATGTTACCTCTCCTCAGGTTCTAAGTGGAACCAGCGGCCCACCAAGTTCTAAGGAAGTTGAAGTTATTCCAAAAGACCCCTCTGACCAGATTATTCTACAGATAGAAGATATTCCGCCATTGGATGTTTTCTACAGCCCAAGACACAGGGCAGTTGTAAAGCGATCAAGGAAGAGACGAAGGATTGATCAACCTTCTATCTTCCCAGAACAAACGGTCACGGGTAATGTAGTATGGAAGGAGGAATTGGATCCCTCTGACAAAGCTATCACAGTATGCGGGCGCTTATTCGGCGGCAACAATTGACAAAGCATCGGAGGTGAGCCTTCTATTGAAGAATAAGGACCAAGAAATCTTTGCGTTACAAGCAAAATTGGTTGAAACAAAGCAAAGGGCAGCACAAGCAGAAGAACAGTTGCTGGCGCAATAGTAAGAGAACAATCAGTTGACTCAGCAATTGCAAGCGGAAAGGCAAAGGATTGATCAGGGTGCGATCTAGAAATAAAAAGAATTGTCGGAGGCGTTGGAAAATTTGAGAGTGGCGAATGAGAAAATGATAAAGACCAAAGATGAGCAAATTGCTCAAATGTCATCGCAGCTGGAAAAGATGAAGGGTGCATCGCAGGTAAAAGAGTTTAAATCAGAGGCATTATTGATAAACAATGCGTTGATATCTCAGGTCAGACTCTTATGTCAACAGATCACTCAAGCTGAGCCACTGTGTGAGCTAACTACAGCAATAAATCAGCAGGTAGAAAAGGCCAGGACTGAACTAGATCAAGCGGACGAGGCCATTACTGCATATCTTGACTGGCAAGATACTGATTTAGGAAAAGCAGCAAAATTTCCCAGGATCATAGAAACACATAAAGATATACTTTTCACAGAATGGCACACTCAAGTGATGAAAGCAGAAAGGGCGGCTTCAAGATGTAAATCAACCGCCAACAATCTAGTGGATCTAGTCAATAACACTCTTTACCTGGCCAATATGATTTCTCAATGTACACCGGGAAAGATGACAACTACAAATACATTAGAGCAAACATGCTACCCTGAATTAGAGGAAAAAGGAAGATTAATCGCTGGAGTTAAAAGCTTAACCTCAGATGCATATTGGCTCTTTTTAATCAAGCCACATACACAGAGATCTGCCCTAAAGTGCCTTACAGACGCAATCGGGTGTATAATTCCCGATATCCAAGATGCCACCTACGCTGCACAACTCAGTTCGTGCCTCAAAAAACCCCCGGAAGTTGAGCCAATGCTTGCAATAAATCAGCTCAGATTCAAAGGAAAGCAGCCGACTTAATGAGTCACCCTCCCGCTTGCCAGATCGCCAGCTAAAACAGGATCAAGAGTTATTGATACCAGCTTAGTAGGATTTTCGTTTAGTAGATATTTAAATTAGATTAGTATTTATAGACCCTTTCATCGTTTTGGAAAGGGTCGTAAAATTTTGTAACAGACTTAATAGGCTGAAGTTTGCACTACTGTGCTTCAGTCGCTATTCTTTTATAAAATTGGACCAGTTGTTCTGAATTTGACATCAAACTTTTAATGCAATTGTGCACTATTGCCTTTGTTGAGGACGATTTATGTGTTGGAGGAAGAACTGCTAATAGCGATTGATATTTGGGAATGTCCCGCAGCTCATATGGTACTTTTATCTACGTCTGAAGTCATTCCTTTTATATGAATTGTTATGTTATATATTCTTGCTATTGTTGAATACATGTATGCGCTGTAACAGCAAATCTCTATCTCAGTCCACTATTGGATGTTTTGCGATTTGCCTTTTCCTTTAATCATGCATGTAACAATGATATAAATGATAAAGTGTAGTAATTTCGCTGTTATCGCTTTGTGTAACTATTTATGCACAACAATCTTGAATAATTTAATATCTATGTTTAGAGACAGAGTCATCTATATGCCTGTCTAAAAGCTCAGATCATCAAACGCTACACTTTAGAGATCGATAAAACCCCGGGGTAGATTATAGTTATTATATTCCTGCCGATAGTTTTAGTTGTTTTCTTATCACTAGCATAATCTATAAGTCGCTCATCCATCCCATTTTATCTATTTTTGGGAAACTGGTCCCATTATCCCCAGTCGGAGCCACTATTCCAAACGGAAAAGGAGCTATACTAAGGTCCGGACCGGGTGGTTTCCCCTATGTTGTTGCAGCGATTTTCGAGGCATCAACATAATTGGCGCTAGAAGGAGGCCTGTCAACTGTGAATGGCACATAAGTCCAAACCTATAAGCCATTCTAAGAGTAATTCTCCCTCCGAATCCCCTCGACCTTCCCATTTGCACACTGGTTCGCCGGTATCCAAACAAGGAGAAGGGGAATCAACTACCACTGCTCAAACCCATCATACCCCAGAACAATTAAGTCTTGAATCACCTGAAGTCCAGTCTCTAATCCATAAAATTCAGAGCTTCTCGATTTCACCACAGAAATCTGAGGTATCACAAAGCAGTGCGACTTCGCAGTTCAATCTGACTCATCCTCTCACCAGACTTCAGAGCGAAAAACTCGGTATTGAACCCACTGAGTTCCCTTTACCCAAAAGGAAAAAGGCGAAGAAAATTACTGAAGGATCTGATAGTGAAGAGCTTTCATCCACGTCCTCCATTGCATCTTCATCTCTACAAAGTCAACCATCCACTCCCCCATTACAAATTGTCGTTCACCAGGGATTAGAAGCCTCAACATCCCAACCTATTCACTCCTCATCATTAATCCCTTCCCATACATCTGGAATTCCAACGGTAGTATCAACCACTGTCGCTATTATAATGGCAGACCCATGGACTAGGCCAGGTGCAGTCAACATGCCTGCACCATTGCATGATCTACCAGATGCTCCTGAAAAATGGCTGCCTAAATTTAACCCAGATGACGGGACCCAGGCTGAAGAACACATTAATAATTTTATGTTAGCAGTTAACTTAAAAGGAGTGACAGAACAAGATGTTGTTGTGAGACTCTTCCCCTACACCTTACAAGGATCAGCAGGATCCTGGTATTTTTCCTTACCCTCTGGTTCAATTACCAGTTGGAACACATGCCAAGAGCGGTTTCTTACCAAATATGGAGATGATAGGTCCTTAGCTACTTTAATAAACGACCTCTCCAATCTGAGAATAGAGCATAGGGAACCAATAAAGGAATTTAATTCCAGATTTAATAAACTCCTGAATAAAATCCCTACAGCTTCCAAACCAAGTGAACAAATTCGAAGCGAATGGTATATTACCGCCCTACCTGCCAACATATCCATTTTTGTAGACAGGGCTGGGAAACCTACCTTAACTGAAAACATGAGAGAAGCACTTGTTGTTGAAAAGCGCATCAACGCTCTAGAGAAGAAAGCTGCTTTGGAAGATAGAAAAGCTAAAAAAGTCTCATTTAAAGAGGATTCCAAGAAGAAAACCCCAAAGGACCCGTACGACATGGAGGGTTTACAAAAAGTCCTTAAAACGTTGTCTAACGAAATGGTTGAAATAAAGAAGCAGGTGGCCGAAACCTCAAACAAAAGACCATTTAGGACTTTTAAGAAAACTGAAACAAAGCCACCCAATGTTATATCTAACGCAGATTCAGAGCAAGAAGAAGAGGAAGAGGAAACAACCTCACAAACCAATGATGAGGAAGAAGTAGCTGAATGCCACGGAATGTGGGATTTTATACTCCCAAACTCTGATACCGAGAATGAAGAAGAAGCCTTTCCGGTTACTACAAGAAGTAAGAGTACTTCTGAACCTGCCCAGGCAACTTCAAAGAAAAGGAGTGCAGGTGCTACCACAACAAAGGAAAAAGTTCCCCCAAAGAAGTCGCCTGTAGTAGTTCCCCAAAACCAGCCTTCAACTTCTAATTCTCCTTCAACATCCAAGACATTAGTGGTATCCGATTCAATGGAATATAACATTGTTGATGACATGAAGAAAACTAAGGCAAACATAACTATGTTTGAGCTTAGTAAATTAAAGCATCAGCAAAAATTACTTCTTAAAGAATTGAATGTTGTTCCCTCTACTCCCCTTCCCAGTGCAAGAGCTGCCAACGATTCAGGCCAACCTCCTTCAGGTATGGTTGAAGCTACCGATTCAGTTCTAATTGGAGATAGATCGAATTCTCATACTCCACCCTTCCTGCTGACCTATGAGATTTATAACAGAAACCTACACAACTGTTTAATTGATTCAGGGGCATCATCCAACATAATGCCAGCTTCAGTTTGCTCTAAACTGAACATTGAACCCCAGAAGTCGGCTATTCATATTGTACAGTTGGACAGGACCAAAGTGCAGGTTGTGGGAGAAATTAATTCCGTAACCATCAGGTTGTCTGCCGATCCCAGGATTGTACAGAGGATTGATATCTTAATTGCTGACATACCTGAATTCTACGGTTTAATTTTGAGCAGAGATTGGTCCGAAAAACTGCATGGGTATATTTCCACAGATTGGTCACATATGTGGCTTCCCTACAAGGGAAAGCCAAATCAAATAAGGATCGATCGAGAGAAGCATATGACCCACACAGTTACTGAATTTGAGCAAGAAAACCAACCTGTAGCGTTCAACAACAACATTTTGGGGAACTATTCGTCAGAGTCATTCTTTGGCAACTTTGTTGCCCAACCATCTCCTTTTTCAGTCAATCATTTTACATCTCAGATTGAAAATTTTTCACAAACTGATAAGTCGCGATGTTTTAATGATGCTGAGGAAAATGTAAATATTTTTGTTAATACTCCTTTATTTTGGTCTTTATATTTTGATGGCTCTAAGTCTAGCGAGGGCTCAGGAGCAGGTTGCATTTTGGTTAGTCCACAAGGAGAAAAGACAATGCTGTCTTGTAGGTTAGAATTTGACTGCACTAACAACACAGCCGAATATGAAGCTTTAGTCCAGGGATTATATAAAGCAATCGGCCTTAAAGTGCAATATCTAAAAGTATTCGGTGATTCGGAAATCATTGTCAAACAGGTGAGGAATGAAATTCATTGTCTTTCAAGTCACCTCAAGCATTATCAATCACTAGTACAGGATCTTACCTCACACTTTTCAGCATTTAACATTTCTTCCATTCCTAGGTCACAAAACTCAGCAGCCGACCTACTAGCCAATGTAGCTTCTAAGCTTCTACCTTCTGAAGACTACAGCCTTGATAGATTTTCCGTAGAATTACTTTTTAGGCCTTCAATTCCCGACAATGTCACTAATTAGAGAGTATTTAATCATGATGAAGATATCTTGCAGTTTCTAACTTCCGAAAAGTCCTATGACAATCAAATTATTGAGGAAAATGACCATGATCTACAGATGAAAGAAACACCTCAAGAAAATTCAATTCCTAAACCAGTGGTAAAGCTCGAAGATCTTTATGATATCAAAGACAGGTTTAAACCTGTAATTAATGCAAAGCTTCAAAGTTCTACCCTTAGGTTTGAACTGATAAATCTAGGTACTGACCATGCTCCTCAAAACATCAATTTAGGATTAGGACTCTCCCTGGAAGAAAAGGAAGAATTTATTAAATTGTTAAGAAAGAACAAACAGGTCTTTGCTTGGAAGTATGATGATTTGAAGACATATGATACATCTATTATCCAACATACCATTCCTATGCTTCCTGATCAGAAACCGATTCAGCAAAAGTTAAGAAAAATACATCCAAATTTGGAGAGCCAGATAAAGTCGGAGCTTAACAAGCTCTTGAAAGCCAAGATTATTTTTCCGGTCCGACACTCAAACTGGGTCTTTAATATGGTGCCAGTCAGAAAGAAAAATGGCGACATTCGAATTTGTATTGATTTCAGGAACCTGAAGAAAGCGAGCTTGAAAGATAACTTCCCATTACCTACTATGGAGCAAATCCTCCAATCAGTAGCAGGCTCTGAATTGATGTCCTTTCTTGATGGATTCTCAGGATATAACCAAGTTCTGGTTCATCCTGATGACCAACTTAAAACCACATTCAGAACAAAATGGGGAACATATGCGTATCAGAAAATGCCTTTTGGACTTATAAATGCAGGAGCGACATTCCAGAGAGCTATGGATATAGCCTTTAGAGGGTTGATTAATCGAACAATAGTCGTCTATTTAGATGATATTACTGTATATTCTAAGAAGAGATATAATCATTTGCATGACTTAAATCAAATCTTTCAGCGATGCAAAAGATATGGTATTTCTCTGAACCCAAAGAAGTCTTTCTTTGCTCTTGATCAAGGAAAACTCTTAGGCTTTATTGTGTCCAAAGATGGCATTTATATCGATCCTGATCGGATCAAGGAGATTTCTGAAATCCCTTTCCCATACAATAAAAAGTCGATGCAGTCATTTTTAGGCCAGATTAATTTTGTTAAACGATTTGTTCCAGATTTTTCTCAAATTGTATTACCACTTCAGACAATGATCAAGAAGAATTCAGTCTTCAAGTGGGGATCAGAAGAAAAGCAAGCTTTTGATGTTATCAAGAAATCAATAATCAATGCCCCAGCCTTGAATACTCCAATTTTTTCTAATCATTTTACATTGTATACCATTGCGTCCGATGTGTCTTATGCTGCAGTTCTCACGCAGCCAAATGCTCACAATTTAGAAGCACCCATATCATTCTTCAGTTCAAATCTTCAGGGTGCCAAATTAAATTACTCCGATGTAGAAAAACAAGCCTTTGTTGTATTTAAAGCGGTCAAACATTATAGACCCTTTCTTTTAAAAACCCATACAAAAATAATAGTTCCTTTCTCGGCAGTTAGGCAACTATTAATCCAAAAAGAGCTGGGTGAAAAAAGGGCAAATAGGGTCACAACGCTTCAAGAGTATGACCTAGAAATTAAGTCAGCAAAGATTGTTAGGGGCCAAGGTTTTTGCAGGATATTGGCAGGAGCATCGAACATTCCAGAATCAAGTGATACAGATCAAACTCAAGAAATTAATCAGATAAGTGTTACTGATTCTGGATCTCAATATGCAGATTTAATCTTTTATCTAAAGAATGGTTATGCACCTCCGAATTTGTCTTACAAAAACAAAAGGGCCATTAGATTAAAAGCGAAGAATTTTACAATCATTGATGACGTGCTTTTTAGACAGAATTATGATTCTATCTTGTTAAGATGCCTTGAAAAACCTGAAGCTCAAAAGGTTTTGCAGGAGCTACATGACGGACCAGCAGGAGGACATTTCTGAGCTGACACAACAGCTCACAAAATTATTCATGCTGGTTAATATTGGCCTACTTTGTTTAAAGATGCTCATGAGTACGTAAGGAAATGTCTAAATTGTCAAACTGCTAGCGGAAGACAACGTAAATCAGCTTTCCCCCTGCAACCAATCAACATTGAACAGCCATTTGAGCAATGGGGATTGGATATCATTGGGGAGATTACTCCAGCATCTTCCAAACAGCATAAGTATATCCTTACTGCTACCGATTACTTTACAAAGTGGGTTGAGGCAATCCCTTTAAAGATAGCAAATTCTGAAGCAATCATTGAGTTCATAGACCAATTCATTATTACCAGGTTTGGTGTCCCAAATGCTCTTGTTTTTGATAATGCATCTTACTTTTCAGGCAATGCTATGTTTGATTTCGCTATTAAAAGAGGATTTAAGTTAAAATGTTCTGCTAATTATTATCCCCAAGGAAATGGTTTAGCAAAAACTACTAATAAGAATCTGATTAAAATCATTAAGCGAACTATCGAACAAAATCAGAGGAATTGGCACAAATACTTAGTGTTCGCATTATGGGCTGATAGGATAACACAGAAAGTTTCTATTGGAACTTCTCCATTTAATCTTGTCTATGGAAAAGAAGCAATCTTACCCACAAATCTTATTCTTCCTTCTTTAGCTCTAGTGCAGTTTATTGAGGAAACTCCTTCCTCTTCTATTCAGTTTAGACATGACCAAATCTTAAAATTAGAAGAGGAAAGAGAAAAAGCCAAGGTTATCCATGCCAAACATCAACAAGTCATCAAAGCAGCTTTTGATTCAGTCTCATCCGGTTCAAAACAATTCCAAGTCGGTGATTTAGTTCTGAAATGGGACAAAGCCCATGAAGACAAGGGTAAACACTCCAAGTTCCAGAAGTTATGGCTTGGACCATTTCAGATCTGTGAGAAGATAGGTCATTCAACCTTTATATTGCAAGATTTATCAGGTTTGAGAGATTCTCTCCCTGTTAATGGCCTTGTCTTGAAGAAATTCTTTCACTGAGGAGGTAACCCCTTCTCCTTTCATTTCAGTAGGATTTTATAGTTTGTAGGATTTTAGGAAATAAGGTTGTAAGATATCTCCCATTGACCTTTTGTTGTGTTTGAAAAGTTGTCCCCATAGAACGAGAACGAACATTTGCTTTTAAAATGATAGAACTTTTAACCAAAAAGGATAATTTCTAGGAAATTAGATATCTTTGTATTCTGAAATCTCAATTCAAAATTTTTTCAACTCCTCTCAAAGCATAGAAATATTGTAAACCATTTTCTGTTTTCTAAATTGGTCTCTAAAGGTTATCCATATTAAGATAGGAATCAATCCAATCTCAGCATCTTCAACTCTTACTCTATCATCCATTACTCTTAAGAAGAAGATTGTTCACCCCATTCACTAAAGTTTATGATTATTCAGAGTGTAATTCTAAAATATAAGATATTTAAGATAAGAGGTCTTATTACAAGCCTGCTTACCACGTTCATAGAGAAATAGTTTATCTGACATTACCAATACTGCAAACCAAAACAGGGTAATGGCTTGAAATTACAAGACAAGGGGTCTCATCACGAGCTAGCTTGTTCAGTTAAACTACTATCAGTGAGTGGCATTGTCAACAGCTGGCCACCAAACCAGGACAATGGCTTTTTATCTTATCAATGACAAAGAAGAAAAAGGAAATGAAATACAAAATATGAAAAAATATTTTGAATTCATTCTGTTAATCACACTCTTAATTAGATGGGACAATGGACAATCACATGGTTAAAAGGTATCCCTGTCGAAACTATAGATGTTTGCTGGCAGCAGAGGCTCTACCTATGACAGATGAGTTTACTATAAAAGGCTGATTTGGAAAGGTAGTCTATTTTATCATTACAAACCAATAAAGACCTATTTCAAAGCTTAGAATGTTTTTATTTTCTTAGAAAAGAGGAAGTCAACAAAATGGTTTCATTTTTCTCAGAATATATTGAAATCTAATTATATTAGAAATTTCCCCATTGATTGAAACTCTATTTTTTGAAAAATCTTAAATGTTTCTATTTTTTGAAAGAGATAACTGGTTCTTCCAGCGAATCGACAATTGTTGTGCTCTACAACAACCCCCCATTTCATATCATCTTTACTTATAAATATTAACGTATGAAATGGGTCCCTTTAGAATTTAATTTGGTATCAATGCTATTATAATCCAAAAAAGTCCAATAAATGAATAAATGCACTTTATAAAACTTTTTGGACAAACCCTTAAAAAGAAAGCATGTAATGATTTGTCATTGCGATAAAGCGATCGCAAGATCGCATATCGCAATGACACATAAATTATAATTAAGCACCCCAAAGCTTTCCGCCGATGCACATTCGGCGCATTCGGCGATCGGCGATATTCCATGTACATGTTATAATGCCCCATGCCAATAGTCCCGACGCGATACGCATTCGGCGAATTCGGCGATCGGCGACACGCTACAACAGTTGTGATGTTCCCAAAGAATTGTCCCGATGCGATGCGCAATCGGGAATCGGCGACAATCTCACCCAAGTCTTATTGCGCTCAAAGCTTTTCGCCGATGCGATATCGCATTCGACGATCGGTGATATCCAATACACACCATTAAAGCGCACTAATCATACCCTCGATTGCAATCCGATAAAGCGCGGTTTTCAACGAAGAGCTGTTAAGTGATGGGATGGCAGAATTCATTTGTAATAAAAGCTTGATCGCTCATGCAATCTTTCATCTATGCTCAACCGCCAAAACTTCCATTGCATGCTTAAGTGAATCGTTCACCCAAATAATGATATAATGGGCATTTAAGGAATGACAGATTGAAAATAGCTAATTAATAAGATCATGTCCTAAAATCTTTTTACGGATTGTATCCGCGCCCATTTTAAAAGCTAAATCCTTCAGTTACGCATCTATTCATATGTGCTGTATCACTTAAGAGTTTTTCATTGCTATCTCTGTGTATTACGCCCAATTGCCTCTTTGTGCAGAATTCATTCATAGAAGCTAGGCCTGAGAAGATGGGAAAGAAGTCCAAGAAGACTGCAAGTGCTTCCGCAACACCAATTGCAGGACAAGCGGCCGCAAACAAGAAGAAGGGCCTAATATCTGATACTACATGCACGGGGCTCACCAGAGTTACTTGGCAAGGCACTTATAACCTAATTGAAGCTGAGCAACCAGAAAAGATAGTGACAGAAGCTAGTGTGGACTTACTCAAGAAGTTTGATGCAACTCTCAAAGATTTGGCCGACTCTTTCCTTCACAGGATAGCGGCCAGAGAACAGATTCTTCCCTATACAGACGTTGTGCGATGGGCGATTGAAGAAATCCCCATCTTGGATAAAACTTTTAATACCAGAGATGGGAGGATTTTCGGATCATTCAAGCCAGATGATCTAAGGCAAATGTATCATTTGCCCGAGCCAGAGAAAATATATAACAAGGCCTTCCTGGAGAAGTTTGCAAGCGAGAATGAGATCGAATCTGAACCTATCAAGGATTGGAGGAAAAATCCCAACAAGCACAAGCACGAATCCTCCGGTAAGTACTCGGTCGATTCTTTGGCTTCTCCTTATTTTTATGCGGGGATTATGATGTGTAGGCTGTGGGGATTGCATGATTCTACCAATTTTACCATTGAAATGGTTCCTTTAATGGAGGCAGCAGTAAACAGTTGGATTATGGATTGGGCTACTATTCTTTCGGATAAATTAGCAGTAGCTGTTCGTGATTTTAGATCTCAGACTGTTGTTTCAGAAATGAAAATGCCCCCGTTCTACTATAGTGCATATATCTTAGACACCCTTTGTTTCAATTCCGAATTTCCTATTCTCGGGTGGAGGTGGACTGCACAGGAACCTTCACCCATTCATATATATCATCAAAAATTGTGGAAGTCTTCTTATAAACACCACCTGTATCAAATCTGTAATGGTTTTATGGTGCCCATTTATTATTCCATTTTTGATAAACCCATTTCAAAAATTTTCTATCAAGCTTCCTTTGATTTACCAGCAGTAGCAAGTTGGCTTGGAGAAGAAAATTTCACCTGTATCAGAGTTTTCGGCAGTGAAGCCGACCCACATGTTCTTCCTCTATATGTTCCAGATAAGTTGCTAGCAAGGGAAGTTGCATATCAAATCATGGATGAGGGTACTACACAGACTCTCAAAAGAGAAAAGAAGAAAGGATGGCCATCTTTTCCCTTCAGATGTGGCGTTTATACTTTGCATGATCTTAAAAATGCAGAAAAGGAAGCCACGAAGCTTCAGTCTTTAACTCTGGCCACGATCCCAAACAGACCATACGACCCAAAAAAGACTGCTTACACTGCATTAGAACAGGCCAAATTAACAAGGTTTGAGCATCAGGAAAATATGTTTGATGACCTATTCGTTGCCTCCGAATCAATAGGTCATGCTAAAGAACTCGCTAGGATGCGATATAATGATGAGGGATTAACTGAGTTCAATAAACTCAGAGAACAGAGGTTGCAAACTCTGCCTCTGGATTTACTAGCAACAACCCCAGCGACATCATCAAGCGGACCTGTTCAGGAACAGTTCAAGCAACAGGCAGAAAGACAGAGAAAAGAACAGGCGGAGAGGCTAAAGAAAGAACAAGCCGAGAAACAGCAGAGAACACAAATGGAACAAGAAGAGAGAAAGAAGAAAGAACTAGAGGAAAAGCAGAAGAGGGAACAAGAAGAAAAACAGAGGAGAGAAAAAGAGGAGCAGCAGAGGAAAGAGCAGGAAAAAGAACGGAGCGAGTCCCATGCAGAAAAACAGAAACAAACCACCGATGTCAATATAGACACTACCATAGACCCCAAATTATTTCAAGAATGGCAGCAATTTCATTCCATCATCAGTGGATTGGAATGTTCAAAAGATGGGGACACTTCTAAGACAACTGATACACATGATGTTACCTCTCCTAAGATTCTAAGTGGAACCAGCGGCCCACCAAGTTCTAAGGAAGTTGAAGTTATTCCAAAAGACCCCTCTAACCAGATTATTCTACAGATAGAAGATATTCCGCCATTGGATGTTTTCTACAGCCCAAGGCACAGGGCAGTTGTAAAGCGATCAAGGAAGAGACGAAGGATTGATCAACCTTCTATCTTCCAAGAACAAACGGTCACGGGTAATGTAGTATGCAAGGAGGAATTGGATCCCTCCGATGACTTAACAAAGCTATCACAGTATGTGGGCGCTTATTCGGCGGCAAAAATTGACAAAGCATCGGAGGTGAGCCTTCTATTGAAGAATAAGGACCAAGAAATCTTTGCGTTACAAGCAGAATTGGTTGAAACAAAGCAAAGGGCAGCACAAGCAGAAGAACAGTTGCTGGCGCAACAGCAAGAGAACAGTCAGTTGACTCAGCAATTGCAAGCGGAAAGGCAAAGGATTGATCAGGGTGCGATCCAGAAACAAAAAGAATTGTCGGAGGCGTTGGAAAATTTGAGAGTGGCGAATGAGCAAATGATAAAGACCAAAGATGAGCAAATTGCTCAAATGTCATCGCAGCTGGAAAAGATGAAGGGTGCATCGCAGGTAAAAGAGTTTAAATCAGAGGCATTATTGATAAACAATGCGTTGATATCTCAGGTTAGACTCTTATGTCAATAGATCACTCAAGCTGAGCCACTGTGTGAGCTAATTACAACAATAAATCAGCAGGTAGAAAAGGCCAGGACTGAACTAGATCAAGCGGACGAGGCCATTACTACATATCTTGACTGGCAAGATACTGATTTAGGAAAAGCAGCAAAATTGCCCAGGATCATAGAAACACATAAAGATATACTTTTCACAGAATGGCACACTCAAGTGATGAAAGCAGAAAGGGCGGCTTCAAGATGTAAATCAACCGCCAACAATCTAGTGGATCTAGTCAATAACACTCTTTACCTGGCCAATATGATTTCTCAATGTACACGGGAAAGATGACAACTACAAATACATTAGAGCAAACATGCTACCCTGAATTAGAGGAAAAAGGAAGATTAATCGCTGGAGTTAAAAGCTTAACCTCAGATGCATATTGGCTCTTTTTAATCAAGCCACATACACAGAGATCTGCCCTAAAGTGCCTTACAGACGCAATCGGGTGTATAATTCCCGATATCCAAGATGCCACCTACGCTGCACAACTCAGTTCGTGCCTCAACAAACCCCCGGAAGTTGAGCCAATGCTTGCAATAAATCAGCTCAGATTCAAAGGAAAGCAGCCGACTTAATGAGTCACCCTCCCGCTTGCCAGATCGCCAGCCAAAACAGGATCAAGAGTTATTGATACCAGCTTAGTAGGATTTCTGTTTAGTAGATATTTAAATTAGATTAGTATTTATAGACCCTTTCATTGTTTTGGAAAGGGTCGTAAAATTTTGTAACAGACTTAATAGGCTGAAGTTTGCACTACTGTGCTTCAGTCGCTATTCTTTTATAAAATTGGACCAGTTGTTCTGAATTTGACATCAAATTTTTAATGCAATTGTGCACTATTGCCTTTGTTGAGGACGATTTCTGTGTTGGAGGAAGAACTGCTAATAGCGATTGATATTTGGGAATGTCCCGCAGCTCATATGGTACTTTTATCTACGTCTGAAGTCATTCCTTTTATATGAATTGTTATGTTATATATTCTTGCTATTGTTGAATACATGTATGCGCTGTAACAGCAAATCTCTATCTCAGTCCACTATTGGATGTTTTGCGATTTGCCTTTTCCTTTAATCATGTATGTAACAATGATATAAATGATAAAGTGTAGTAATTTCGCTGTTATCGCTTTGTGTAACTATTTATGCACAGCAATCTTGAATAATTTAATATCTATGTTTAGAGACAGAGTCATCTATATGCCTGTCTAAAAGCTCAGATCATCAAACGCTACACTTTAGAGATCGATAAAACCCCGGGGTAGATTATAGTTATTATATTCCTACCGATAGTTTTAGTTGTTTGCTTATCACTAGCATAATCTATAAGTCGCTCATCCATCCCATTTTATCTATTTTTGGGAAACTGGTCCCATTATCCCTAGTCGGAGCCACTATTCCAAACGAAAAAGGAGCTGTACTAAGGTCCAGACCGGGTGGTTTCCCCTATGTTGTTGCAGCGATTTTCGAGGCATCAACAGGACCCCATAAAGTGGGGTTACGGGTGCGCCTCAAACCCCTGTGACCCCCCTCGCTACACAATCGGTGCAACGAAGGGGGTGCTTCGCCCCCCTCCCCCCCCTCTAACCCCCCAGTTAACTATGTGGTTAGTCGTGGAAAGAATATAACACAACCCAACAATTCTTATGTTTTGTCATACACACATCATTGTTAGCCAACAATATATAAATAACATATTTACCCATTGCCTTGGCATATCTGCAATAAGTACCTAAATGTGAGGCTATTGAAAACACAAAATTTCAAGTTAATATGCAATTCATAATCAAAATTCTACAAGAAACATACATTTTCACACAACAATGATCAATAGAAAACATTACACTTTGTAACAGAGTTTAAATATCATCCTTCTAGGACCATTTAGTCTAAACATGGCCACTCTAATACCACTCTGTAGCAATCCCTCACACCCCCTTAAAATCTCCACACTAAATGGGAGATGTTACTTTTAATTAACCCAAACTCCACGATCTCCTTATGAAGATGTGATTATAAAAATTATTCCTTTCCCAAAGTTAGAAGATTTAACTTTGGATATCACCATCACATCCAGCTCATTGAGAGTTTTCCGATCATATAAATGTTTTCTTAATCCAATCTCTAGATTGAAATTTATGCCCATTTGAAGTTTGGGCCCACTAACCCTTGCCACATCAATAAGGATATACCATGTTATCCCTGAAAAATTATCACCTAGACATTTTTAACTAGGTGGATTGAAAGATGCTATGTAGGATTAATTTTACCATAGTAAAATCAATTTCACCATAGGAAATAATTTATTAAACCTTTTTTATTTTTTCCACTGGAAAAATCCGTAATTTTTCATTAAGATTGGAAAAATTACATATTGTAGATGCTTTACGCATATGCGATTTCCACTGTGTGTATAACAATGTTCCATATTTACATAAATATATCGTGCAGAGCACTATGTAGTTCTTCGAGAAATAGTTCTGTCATATAAGACTGTTTACATTTTGCCATAAGGCACAAAATATGCAATTTCTGATAATCATAGATAAACACTGTCTGCATGACAACAAACAAAAATCCTTTCAGTAATTATGATTCTGGTGCATGCTGGTATTCTTGGTCTATGTATGGCCGATGAAAATATCTGTATTCATTCCGTCCCTTCACCTCTGCGATCTCCCATATGCCTCTGTCCATCAACGCGGCCTCCTTGGATAATTTGTCAGCATGGCCGTTATGTTCCCTGTAAATGTGGGAGCACGAGATGTTGTTAAAAGCTGCCTTGAAAACAAAAACTTCATTTAGGATGATGTTGAGTGTGTGTATGTGACAGTCGGATATGCCATTGAACCAATTTATTACAGTTTTTGAATCCCCGAAAATATTGATGCTGGTGCAATGGTGGTGTAGAGCAAAGTGGAGAAGATGTCGCAAGGTTATGAGCTCAGCAAAGTTATTAGTTCCTGTGCCCAGGCCCGATTTTACAGTGTAATAATGATGTTCATTCAAATGTAATATAAAACCTCCCCCACAACTTTGATGATTTGCAGCCCCATCAAAGAAGGCCCAAGGGATGTTTTTGTCAATGCAAGGGGGCAGATGAGGATGGCGTTCTTTTGGTGGTAGAGGGTCAGGGAGTTCCTTATAGGCAACAGTGATAGCAGCTTCGATCAATGGCCAGATGATAGGTCTGTTCTCAAAAATAGAGTGATTTCGAGCCTTCCAAATCTGCCAGTTTACAAGAATCGGAAGGAGTATACATTTCGATCCCTTATGTTTTTGTGCCCAATTTTCCCAAGCCTCGATCAGGTCCGATCCTTCCCAATTTCCATTGAAAGAGAAGTGATTTGAGAGAGATCGCCATAATTCTAGTGTAGCATTGCATCTCAAAAAGAGATGCTCTATGGATTCCGATGCGTCTTTGCACAGCACGCACCAAGTTGGCCCATGTATTGCTCTGTGCATTAGGTATTCTCCTGTAGGTACCTTATTCCTCAATACGCACCAGAAAAAAAGTTTTGATCTAGGCGGAGCTGATAGTTTCCAAATGCTTTGCCACCAGGTCGGGATATGGTCTGGTTTTTTGTGACTGCTGAGTGTGATATATCCGGCATTTGGAGAATATTTTCCATTCTATGCCTGACTCCAAACTAATTCATCTAGACCGTCTCTGATTGTTATATGAGATTCGGTTAGTGCAATTCTGTAGTCTTGCCATTCCTTATGCCATCTGAGTGGCAGATTCATTTGATGCGCCGACTTCCATGCTTGATGAAAGATCCGGAGTTTCCTTGATCAGCAACATGTGCGATTACATTAATGTCACGGGAGTGTAGGTACTGAATCAGATCTTGTGATAGGGTATGCCTACCTTCGCTGCCAATCCATGGGTCCATCCCTATTCTAGCCAGAGATCCGTCGTTTATTCTCCAAACCAAGTTATCCCTGATTAGGGGCAATGAGAATAGCAAGGCCTTCCAAACAGTTGATATGCCTGTCCTATTCCAACTAGGGAGCCTTACCCAATCCAGAATATCTTGTGGCCAAATGTATTTATGGTATGATAAACGAGACCATAAGTTCTGGCTAGTTAGCAGCGACCAGCTCATTTTAGCTGCCATTGCTTTTGCAAATAATGGAAGATCCTTTAGGCCCCAGCCTCCCCACCTTTTTGGGAGTGCTATCTTCTGCCATCCAATCCAAGCAAAAATGCGCTTGTCTTGGCTTCCAGCCCATAGGTATTTGTTACAAATTTGTTGAAGTCGAGCGAGAATATTTCTGGGAATCCAGGCAAGTGCCATCCAAAAGACTGGGGTTGCTTCCAGCACCGATTTAATGAGAACGAGGCGCCCAGCTCTGGATAGATATCTGTGACTCCAACAATTTAGCCTTTTCTCCAATTTGTTGACTAACCAGACCCAGTCTGCAATTCTTTGACTCGCAGGTTTTAGCCAGAATCCCAGATATTTTAGGCCCCTGTCCATAGGGTGAATGGAGAAAGGGAAGGCTTGATGAGCAATTTGAGCTTCGTTTACCGAGGATCTGGCGAAAGTGATCGTGGATTTTTGCTGGTTAACCATCATGCCAGTGGCCTTCATGAAGAGTTGGAGGATTCGGGAAAAGGATAGAGAGTCTCGGATGCTACCATCCAGTAGAATGAGGACATCATCCACAAAGAGTAGATGTGTAAGATAGCAATCATCTGTGATCTTGAGACCGCTGAGGGATCCCTCTCTTTTAGCAGATATGATTAGACGGCTCAAGCCCTCCATGACCATGAGGAATAATAGAGGGGAGAGAGGACATCCTTGTCGGAGTCCCCTTTCAGAGTGGAAGAAATGGGAGGCCGATCCATTGATGAGCACACTATAAGATGGGGTCATAATGCAGGCCATGATCCAGTTGATAAGAGATATTGGAAAACCCAGATGAATGAGTAGCATTTTAATGTAAAGCCAGCTAACCCGATCAAAGGCTTTTGATAGATCAATCTTGAGGAGAATGCACTTTAAGTGTCTAGATCAAATAGAATGCAGGGCGTCTTGGGCAGAACCGATGGCTTCATGGATTTGTCTATCCTCCAGGAAAGAAAATTGCTGAGGGGCAATGTGTTTGGATAGGATGGGTCTAATATGATTGGAAATAATCTTAGAGATGATTTTGTAAATACAGTTACACAAGGAGATGGGACGGTAGTCATCGAAGGAGGAAGAGGAGTCAGTCTTGGGTATGAGGGCTATGAAAGTTGAGTTGATATCATGATATAAACAGTCCGATGCTCTGCTTTCCTCCACCACCCTCAGCAAGTATTGACCCAAGAGTTCAAAAAAGGTTAAGTAAAACTCAATGGACCATCCATCCGATCCAGGGATTTTATCTTTCTTGAACCATTTTAATGTGCCCTCCAATTCTTCCATGGTGACCGAAGCCGTAAGATCTTCAGCGTCTTCCTCATTTACATATCTAGGGAAATGATTTGCCACATTAATAATTTCAGCCAGGTTTGTTTTGGTTGAGATTTGTATATGCTTCTGAAGTGATTAGTACCAAGCTGGGAGAGCTTATTGAATGATTCTGCAAGACCCCCCTCTAGTAGAGGCAGATTCCATATAGTATTTGAGACTTTCCTTCCTTTTGCATAGTTCTGAAAAAACTTTGAGTTTTCATCTCCAACTTTCAACCATATAGCTCTGCTTCTCAACTTGTTGGATTCCTCCCTTAGTCTGAGGATGATTTCTTTTTGTTTTTCCAGCTCAATCAATCGAGATTTTTCCTCCCCCGAGATGAATCTCAAATTCCGGTCATCCTATAGAGAGAAAAGCTCAGCTTCAATGTTGGTGAGCTGTTCAGATTCCTTTCTATTCTTTTCCTTTGCCCAATTGATGGTTAGATGCTTAAGCAAGGTGAGGTTATTACAAAAACCCTTTGCCAGGGAAGCCTCTCTGTCAATGGGATGTGCCTTCCAAAAGTAATTGACCAATTTTATGAAACCCTGATCTTGTATCTGATGAGCCCCAAATTTTGGTAACATTTTGGGCTCATTTGGCCTACTTACCTTGATCAACCCTTCAATTTTCATCACTTATGCATCATTTCTTAGTATATTCATGTTATTTGTAGGAAGGAGGGCAGTCACTATGCCTAGGTGGCTAATACATGTTTATTTCAGGTTTTTTGACATTAAATGGAGCAAAACCACGCAGATGAAGGCAAGGAGACAGCCAAGGTGGCATTGCGGTTTTGTAGGAAGGTTGTCCACAGCCTTGAATGACCTTCCTCGTGATCTCCACCCCAACTCCGAGCTCCAACACCTATCACCACCGAGCTAGAAGGCAGCCAACGGATTCTAAAGGAACAACAGTTTACTTTTAGTTGGTCAGCCAAGCCCCACTAATTTAGGAGGCTAGCTTGGCCCTCATAATGTATAAATATTGAGGCTGGAGCCTTCGATGGAGACTTTTGAACCTTTGTTGCAAATTCTGAAGTATGAGTTACAGCTCTGCTTTGCTCTTTGTATGCCATTTTTGGCATGTTGTTAGACTTTTGACTATGATATTTAATAAAGGCAGGCAGATTTGAGTTCAATTCTGAGTTCTCAGAGGAGCTATAGCTCTCAGGTTTGGGCCCAACCTGAGAGCAATAGGCCTCCTTTCTTTGTATTGTTACTTGTCTTTCTCTCAACATTATATTTCTTGTCCTTTACATGCACTTAGAAACACAGTTTGTTGATTCAGATTTCTTGGTGTGGTTACATAGGTTAGTGTTATGAAAAAAGTTGCTTTCAGTAGTTTAGATTAGAGTAAGGAGATTAGAGTGATCAGAGCTCCAAAAAAGGGTTGATTGCACACTCACTTCCACCTCTGTTTAGAGATTGGGATTGCAGCCCGTGCCACCCACCAAAAACACAGTTTTACATGTTCATGCAAGCTTTAACGTAATATTTTCAGTTGTAGAAGTGTCCATGCATTCAAATCTTGTGGAATAACTCTTCGTTTCAGCACCATGCGCGATTTCCCTTTAACTTACATTGTTGTTCTTTGGTTTCTAATAAAACAATTAGAGTAGGTTGATGACATTTCGGTTATATTCAAGACAGAGGTGATTTGTTTCATTTACACTGTGCAGCACCACTCTACCATTTCCTTATTCTTCTCAGTCGTGCCTAAGCCATCTACTTACCTCCCAGCTAGATCATTTGCCCACCAACTCTTCTATCATCCACGTTGTTTTATCTTTTCGGCCTTCCATTGCCTCTACCCTCCTATCGACCAACCAGCTTTACACACCCCCTCTCCATCTCATCTCTCTGTCCATAAGCCATCACAAGCTCCCCTCTCATCCTCCCTATCTACCCATACAGCTCATTCACCCCTCCATCACCCAAAACTCCGATTGCAGAACATCTTGTAGAAGTTAGCAGACTTCCTGTAGAAATCCCGAGCTTCCTGTAGGATCCCCTGCAGACATCTTGTAGAAGCTTGCAAACATGGTTGCCAGGCATCTGAACGTTGTGAACTCCTGTGGAATGATGTTAGGGATCCCCTGGAACCTCTCAGAGTCCTCCTGACCTTTTCCAAGCCTTCCTCCCCTTGAACTACCCCTGCATAGTCAAGACCCAATAAGAAGCACAGTCATAATAACCCCAACAACCTGAGCAAAAATACAAAAACATGTTCTCTTCAGATGAAAGTAGTTTAAACACATGCATCTAATCCTAATAGGAGTAATGGAATCATTGTTAGAAGTTGCATTCCCACCATTGCATCGTAAGGATTAAGCTGGTCAAATTAGGGTTTACTAGGGTTTCTATGTTTTGTTGGCTTTCAGTTCATTCTTGCAAAGTAGGATAATTCCCTTTGAGATAGCTTTCGTTCATCACTTAAAAAGCTTCTTCTGCGAACATATAGAAGTTGGGTTGAGCCCTAGCAGACTTGTGCCAGCTGACCAAGTGACAGCTGCGACAAGAGCTAGTACTTGTGCATACAGCACCGTCACTTCCAAGTTTGTTACAAACTACCAGGTTGATAAAATTAGAGAAGGAAGCTCCAGGAGTTGTAGCATTATTGCTACAATACTGGAGCCCACCACCTTTTTGGCGCCATTGCCGGGGAAGCGTCAGAGTATTAGTAATTGTTGCTTTTATTCTATTTTCCTACTCTCGCCTTCTACCAAGTAGTTTATTTCATTTCCATTCTGCAAAAGTAGCATAGACATTTCCTGCTTTCATAGATTAACATTTCAATTCCACAATTTCAATTTTGCAAGCGTAGACTAGCATTTCCATTCTTGCAATTCCATTTGAGCAAAGTAGATTAGTTCTTTCCTGCTTTCATTTCAATTCTGCATTTTCATTTCAGCAAGATAGTTAGTTGTAGATCAATCTGTTTCAATTTTTGCAAGTACCAGAAAAAAAAAAAAAAACAATCAAAAACAAAAAAGTATTTCCATTTCATGCCTCGTAGGAATCGAGATAAAACAGGAAAATTCTTACCCAACACCCCCACCACATCACTGAGTCACCCTTCTCTCTTCTTCGGTGACAGTGATCCAAAAGAACCTATAGGTGAACCTCCTAAGATATACGAAGATCCTATAGCAGAAGAAGAATTAGAGACCATCCCATCTGAAGCTATGGCTGACAATAGAGGAGAAGATGAGAGAATAGAAGGTGCCTTCCCATCCGAGAAACCAATGGAGACATGAAAATGAAGAACATTAGCCCCTCCGCTTTACCTCACTTCCATGGACTGACTACTGAAGATCTTGATACCTTCCTGTTTGAGTTTGTTGTCCTTTGTTGAACCTATGACTATACTGAAGATGAGCAGAAGCTGAAACTCTTCCCTTCAACTCTTAAGGATGCAGCATTACGCTGGTTCATGGGCTTACCTGGGAATAGTATCACCACTTGGGCTCAGATGCAGCAAGCTTTCAATACCAAGTACCGGGACTACTGTAGGTCCAAGGAAACCAAGGGAGAAATCTTTCGGATGACCATGGGAAATGATGAGTCCTTAGAGGATTATGAGGAAAGGTTCCAACTTAGCTATAAACGGGCCAGGTGCACACTTGACCCTGAATCCCTCAAGTTGGTCTTGCTCCGAGGAGTCCCTGAAGACCTCTTAGATACCCTTCACATGTTAGCTAGAGGAGATATTTACCAACTGCCTTATGAGAACATAAAGACTGTGTTTAGAAACCACTCTAGGGCAGCCCGGAAACGAGGTAGAGGAAACCTCGTCTCAGTTGGTATCCCTTTCTCCAAACATGAGTTTGCAAATCAATTAGAGGATCTCAAAAGTGAGGTGAGACAGACCATTGCCATGCAACTTGACACGTTCAGGATCCAGCAGAAGAAGGAAGAAGCTGAGAGGGCCTTGGCTATCTTCTGCCCTAGATGTACAAGGAGACACCCTAAGAACGAATGCCCATTACATTCGGTTGAGGTATGTTTCATTTGTGAGGAGGACCATCCCAAAAATCAATGTCCAACTTTACCTGGTCTTAAAGCCATGTACCAAGGGACAGAAGCCCCCACTGAACCTCTCTATTTCCTCAACCAGAGGAGGCCACAAGGACCTAGACCTTACCAGCAGGGGATGCAAGGGTGTTATAGACATTTTTGTGCCTTACAGCTATAAGCATGAAATGTCCATAATCTAAGGGATCCAAAGTCCCTAAACATGTTGTTCCTACCCCTAGAGGAACAAGGCTAACAAACCACAGCAATTCACAGAAGTTCTCCACCAGAAACTGCTCAAAAAAAGTCAATTCAGGATCAATTCAGAGGCTCCACTAGCTGTCTGCGCTGAAATGCAGAGATTGCACTGGCTAGGTGCACTGCAACGCAGGTAGAAGCACTACCAGGGTGCGCTGAGCGGGAAGTGACAAATGGCAAGTTCATTCAACGAGGTGGAAAGACCCTGGAAGCTTCCAGAATCTTCTCCAATGACACTTGCCTCAAGGAATTCGACTAGTGATGAGTAAGAGGCTCTTAGTCTCCAAGTGGAAGCAAGAACTGACAGAGGGAGAGGACACTAGTCAGATCTCAAGCTGACTCATCCTCTCTCCAAACATCTATATATGGATCTCTCCTCCATGAGATCTGGAGGTTGGAATTTTGTTATTGCAAAGAATTGTTGTTGGTTTGAAACTGGAATCATTGGGTGCTTAATGCTTTGAAGGAAGGTGAAGATAGGAATTTCATTTGCTGGGAAGGAGATGCTGGATTGGAGCCCTCTTGGTTGTATCTCCTCCTAAACCTTGTTATTCATCAATAAAGATATCTTGGTTTCTCCTATATACTGATGTATCTTTGATGTATGATTGCATTAGTATGTTTAGTTTGTTTCTAATTCTGAACTAGTTATGAATATGAATCTATGTCTTTGTGTAGTGTTCTCTTCTTGTGATCTTGCAGGAACCTGTTGAAGCTGGGCGAGCGAGAAAGCAAGTAGCTGGGAACTCCCAAAGAGAAGAGAAACCGGATCGAGGGACAAACGGAAGACACCGGTTAGTCCATCCATCTCTCTTCATTCTTAATTCATAAAGGAAGAATACTAGAATAGATGTTTTTGTTTGTTGCTAAGGCATTGTCACACCTTAGGTGGATAGGATCGTCTTGCATAGGCATTTTTCCCACAAAAAATTGGCAACTCTGCTGGGGAGATCTGTTTAGTCATTTTATTTGTGTCTCTATCATTTCTTGTTTCATAGACTCAACAGCAACAATCGAACTGCATCTGCTATTCTCAGATGCAAAGTAGACAACTGCTGCTTTGATCCAATGACTGGATTTGTCTATGATCTGAACAATGGACTCACAAATGATTTGATGATCCTTTTTGATAGATCTTATTCCTCCTTCAAAGCATCCCTTTGATTGTACCTTGCTTGTTGCTTTGATTTGGCTTGAAACCGTAGATTAATCAGCAAACTGTGACCCAGAACCCAGTGAGGAACTCTCGTTTCTCCTTCAGCGCAGACTCTGTGAAGAGGTTCTGCATTTCAACGCAGGTCCCGTGAAGGCTACCTACGCTAAATGTCAAAACCTCTGTGTTAGGGGTGCGTTGATCCAGTTAGGCCTTGTGCAGCTGGGGTTCTTTGCTTTGTTTTGCCTTGTTTTGATTTCTGATTTTTTGCAGCCTGTAACCAGCATAGGTACCTGTCTGATAACTCCTTTTCTCTGCTTAAATTCCACCTCCTTTTGTACAAAAAGAATGTGAGTGTTTTTATTTGTTTGTGGCGTCATTTACAGTTTTCCTTTGCAAGAGTGAAATAGTCATCCTGTAGCCCTTGATTTAGATCTATTGATTGTGATCTTAGGAGAGAGTTCATTGGCTATTTACAGTTGATTATACATTCATTTTTGCTTTTGGTTTGAGTTTGTCTCTTTTGAGCATCAAACAAGTATTCATTTCGAAAATAGTTAAGTGTTGTAATCTCTTCTACCCTTTCTGATTTCGAAAAAGTAAACTTGTTTGTATTTGTCATTTAAAAGCAAATTCAAAGTTGTACAAAAAGCTTTCTTTTTAGGCATCAATATTAAGAGAGTGGAAAACAAACACCTGCATTGTGCATTTGCATCTTGATAGTTTGCATGCTTGATTTAGGAAAAGTGCCTTTAGAGTGTGTTGATTGCTCTTTGAGAAAAGATGGTGTCTTTCTTTTCCCTTTGTAGCTAGGATTTTCATTGTTGAAAAAGTGATAAAATTTGCTTATCATCTTTAGACTGCATTTAGGAATTGTATCATACATCTCGTGGTGATCCAAAAAGGCAAACTTCTAAGAAAGATAAACCTAAAATAAATTGAATGAACTTAACAACGCTTTGTAACTTAATGCACAACATAGAGGTCTAGGCTAGAGACGTGTTCCGGCGTCGTAAAGCCTGGTGACTGTCGATCTCGCTGATGGTGGGTGATTCCTCCTGAGGGACGATAGCGCCAGTACGGATTGTGCTTCCACGTACCGTCGAGTATATATTGGGATACCCCTATAGTCATAAACCTTTATCCTTAGGAAGCCGTGTCGGCTGCCCTACTGATCGCAATGCATTGAACACAGCATTCAGGAAGATCGACCGCCCGTACCTTAAAAAGTATTCTGCGGTTTTGCGAAAAGTTTGGCACACCCTCTACTTAGAACTCCAGAGCAGTTCCTTTTGGCGTTTTTCAGACTCTATAACGGAAAAGTCCATCCGAGCATTTGTCACTTCGGGCTCGTTAAAACATCGAAGGAGACTAGAGTCATCTTTAGCTTTTTCTCGACTCTTTAAAATTGAAAAAGAAAGTTGTGCCTAAAGCGTCGTTAAAATTTATTTTAAACGGAACAATCACCCCTTCTTCCTGCGTTGATCTTTAGGTTGAGAAAATGGAACACACCAACCAAGGAATTCCCCTTGGTGGAAATCCTAGTCCCTTCTCCTCTTGGGGAGATGTTGGTGCGCCCCATATGGCCACATTGTCGCTTCCAGGACTGACAATTGGCTTGTCGGTCTGGCTCTTCTCAACCAATGTCGTTCAGAACACCACTATTCCTGAACAGTCGAATCAACAGTTAGACCAGACCAGAGTTACCCACCAGCCTTCTACTTCATCTAATTCTTCCTCTCCTCCTTCCTCTTCGCTTGACGGAACTGGTAAAACAAAAAACCAAGTTCCTAAGGAGAAGAAGGAAAAGAAGAAGAAAGAAAAGAAGAAGAAAGAGCCGAAAGCGACTGGGGGCAAGCAAGTGGCGTCTGACAGAAATCCACACACAACACTGACTAGGCCTAAATCGCCATGTGTCATATGCAAGGGAGACCACTTCCACAGAGATTGTCCCTGCATCCCTCGGATACTAAGGGACTGGTCTCCCCGTTTGCACAATCCAGTAGCATCAACCTCTGACAGCCATGTTGAATTCATACCGTCAACTAGCGAGAGTGAAGTCCTTGGACAAAAAGGGAGAGCTAGATTCCCCTGTAGACTGTGCGAAGGCAACCACGCCATCCACCGTTGTCCCTTCTTAGACGAGGCTAAAAGAGTTTTGGAAGATCGCCTGATTTTACGAGCGCAACTTCCTCCTGGATATCAAAAACTCCTGCCAAGTCCTTCACTAGTTGAGAACCCGGTTGGCTCGCTCAGGTGGTCAGCCGAAGCACCTATCATTGAGGATGAACCGTCTGAATCCATACCCGAAAAGTCAAAAGGTTGAGGTGGAAGTTGACCCGGTTTTGCCTTCAGAGGCTCTATCTTCGAATGATACCATCACAGAGGAGAATAAAGATGACACCGTCCAAATTCTCTTCATCAACACAGGCTCCGACGAACAAGGGGAAATTTGCCCATTCCTTTATCGCAGGAAGGAACTTCGTCAGAGTCATACCGGCCGTCTATTCGATCCCACCACCAAGCAACCTAGTTATCTCGTTCGAATGGAACCAACTAGGCAGACCCCATTTGCCAGCAAGCATACCATTCAGAATTATCGTTCAAATATACAGAATGGTAATGGATGGCACCATCATTGATGAGGGGGCATCTGTGAGTATCCTTTCCTCTATTTCTTGGAAAGCGCTTGGTTCGCCAGCGCTTTTGCCTGAAATGAGAAATCTGACAGGTTTCGATAAAGGAACCAGTCGACCTTTAGGGATCCTCCCCAATGTGCCCATAACATTGAAAGGGAAGACCGTTCAAATGAACGTGATGGTCGTTCAAGGACCCTTGGATTATAACCTACTCCTTGGATGAGACTATATATATTGCATGGGAGCTATTGTCTCCTCACTCTTTAGAGTAATGTGTTTTCCGCACGAAGGAAGAGTGGTCAAGCTCGTGCACCAGCTTTCATTTCCCGATCATGCATCACAAATAGTCATATACCGTCCTTAAATCGTCTCTTCACGCGAGAAATGTCTCAACCCACGGTCCGTCCTCCCGATGAGCGCGAGTAATTCGGAAGGATATGACTAGAACCCAGGGGGCATGCGTCCTGGTCTGCTTTAGCAGGAAACCTTTGGGTATAAGGTAGGTTTCCATGGGAGAATATGACTAGTCTGTACCCCACCCATGCTGGAAGAGGGTTATTCTAGAATAAGATTCTTTTGTCAAAGTTATGTGAGTTGACAGACAAAGTCTCTCACCTTTTTCTATTTCGGTAGATATCGCTGAAGAAGTGTTTTGTTTGAAAGATTAACGAGACAATCTTTGGGTAACCTGAAAGAGGTAGGCCTCTCCCGGTAAAAAAAATGTTATATTGGACTAAGAAGGGGTAACCTTGAAATCGTACTTTATGCCTGGGGGCATGCAAACCTTTTGGAGTGCAAGCAAGGGGCGGCTATTTATTTTTTAAATTTTTAGGTCTTCCTTTAAACCTGTAGGTCTAACCCTTTAAACTCGTAGGATTAGTCGTTTCAGAACTTGCATAATGAAAGGATGCGGGGCATAGCTTTGGTAAGGCGCAAGCTCCATAAAAAATGGCATCTTACATGAGACATTCTTATCATATGACTGGATTAATCGAGCAGTTTTAGCACACAGTTCATGCTCGTTAAAAAATAAACGCAAGATCCGAGCAGTTTTAGCACATAGTTCATGCTCGTTAAAAAATAAACATAAGACTGAGCAGTGTTTTTCCGCGTTTAAGCTCATTAAAAAATGAACTATCTTCGGTAAATAACCACGTGAATGTAACATTATCAGCCATTAAAGCCTTGGTCATGTTTGCATCGTCACCTCCACTTTTCCATTGGCCGATCGTTCACCTCCATATGATTGTTTACCCATTTTGAGGAACAGTTGCGAAGAGTGATTTCACTAGCCATCCTTGTGACACTGCCGTGATTGGAAAATTCCAACCCTTACCTGGAATCAACTGCTACCCGTTTTATCACTCGTTCCTCAAAAGACGAGTCTTCTTTAAGCTCTTTTCATCTGACTCGTAAAATATGAAAAGATTGCTGAGTTTTGGCCTTCCAGCTCGTTAAAGCGACCGGAAGTGCTATCCCTCCTCTAGATTTTAATCTTTTTGGACCTGAGGGATTATTGCACAAAAAGATCGAGCGCTTGTTTTGTTCGGCTCGTTAAAACTATCGAAAACTCATCCCTTCTGTATTGTTTTATACTTTTTCGGACTTAAGGGATTAGATGACGAAAAAGGAATTTCGGAGTTGACTTTACGTACCTTTTCAGACTCTCTAAAAATGAAAAGGACCGAGTTATCTTTGTCGTTAGACTCGTTAAAAGCATTAAATAGCGACAAACTTGTCTTTAGACGAGAACGAGTTTCACTATCACTAGGCTCGTTAAAACATAGCGATGGGCTTGCCCGAAGGGCAAGTTATAGAACAAGCATATGTTATCCTCCTCAAGCTTGACAAAAATAAAGAGGTACTGGTCAGCAATGACTGGGGAAAAATTGGGAGAAACTGTTACACTAAAAAATGTCACCATGGCTATTTACAGTCGGTATGGCTCTATCAATAGTCATACTACCCTCTTGAGCAAGTCTTATGCCTCAGCTATTCATGTCAAACTCCAAGAAAGAGAGAAAGTCTTTATAAAACATGTTTATCTCTGGGTACGCAGGTTCTCTCAAGCCTTGCCTGCGGGTACGCACCTTTTGTTCATAAGATCTGCGTCCAAGGACGCTCTGTATCTAAAGGGGCAGGTGCGTCCCTCTGAAAAGGTTAAAATGCGCAAGTTTTATCTTCAAAAACTTACTTGTGGTCATTTCTAGAGCATTCTAGAAGGCTGTTTGATGTGTATTGAGCGCCTCCAGATGGTTCATGCACTCCTATCAAAGAGGAACTTATCCCATCAATAAGGGAGTGATCCCATCCAAAGAGGGGACTATCCCATTGATGGTGGACCTGATTAACTTCCTCTTGAGCACTATAAAAAGAGGCATTGAGCCAGAAGGACGAAGGTTGAAAGCTATAGATTTCTAAGGGTAAATGCTGCAGGAATTAGGACTCCCATTTAGAAGCTTGTGAGGAGAGATTGCCATCTTTAATTGTTCTATTTGGAAGTGGGTGAGCTTTGTCAAAGTAGAGGAAGACTCTTGTGGACCCTGGAAGGAGCTTGCGCAACACCAAGGCTCAGGTTGTAATGGTTCCTTTTGATTACCTTTAATGCAAATTGGTCCATTCTTCTCAATAACTTGTTGTTAATGGGTTATTTCATGTACTCCTTGGTCTATGTGTTGAATATGCTTTGTTTTATGTTATAATCAGGTGCTATTTAATTGTTTGACTGTTGGTGATTGCAGGTTTTGGAGAAAAGGAGGAGCTCATCCAGATCAACAAAGCTTGGACTTCTACAACAGCGTTTGGACAAAGGTAAGAACGAAACACTTGATTTCTCATATCATAATGTATGTTTAGAGAAGGATAGCTCCAGTTTGTTTTGTTTGTCATTAGAATGTCTTAGACTTCTAGGAAGGTCAGTTGTGTCCGCACCCTTGACTGATTCCGTGTGACAAATTGGCGACTCCGCTGGGGATAGATTCCATTGATGAGAAAAGTCTTTTCCTTTGTGTGAACTTTGCTTTGAGAAAATTGGTTTATTTTTCTGGTTTTGGCTCTGTGACTTTGTTTTTGGGTGGGTTAGCTTAGGGTTAGTTTCATTTTAGTTTTTCTTGAATTTTCCAGTGGGACGCACCCTCTGAGTATTGCACAGTGTGTCCCTGGACGCACTATCACTGTGTGCACAGTGCGGGCCCGCACCTGTCTTAACGGGTTGCCTGCGTCCCCTGCTAAAATTTGAGAAAATTCCATTTTTTGCATTTTTGCTCTTAGATTTTGCTTTTTCTTAGTTTTTACTGCCCAGATCCACTAGTTACCTGCCATAAATCTTCACCTAAGCTTGTTTCATTGGCATTCCTGCTTTAAGCTTTCATCAATTGGGTGTTTTGAGTCTCTTTTTTGAAAAATTCTTAATTTGATTTCCTTTGGTCATTACTTGGAGGTTTCACTCAGTCCTTTCACAATTTTTCATCTTTTTGCTTGTGTTTTTGCAAAAAAATTCCCCCCTCATTTGCCGGGGGGGGGGGGGCTAAATTGTGTATGAGTGTTAATCGCCTTTGAGTGTTTTTATTTTATGATCTTTGGAACTCTCACCCAATTTTCTCGACTTGCACTTGATTGGTTCTGAGATTACATTAGAATCTTCTTGTGTTTGAGAATTCTCTTGCATAGATCACATTTGCATAATTAGAATTCTCATTTTTAGAATATGAATGAAAAATGTGCATAGATTACATTTGCATACTTTTCGAGTGAATTGTGCTTAGATTACCATTGCATAGTTTACATTCTGAAAAATCAATCGTAGATTTAGATCAGCTTTCTTTGATTTGAATTTACACAAAAATAAAGATAAAAAAAAATGGTTTGGAATTGATTTGCATTAGTTTTTCTTGATGAAATTAGTGCATTAGAGAATTTGTTATATTTTCTCTTAGTGATCAATTTTTTGCATTGTTGGAAGTGAATGGAAACTCTCTCCTTACTTTAGATAGGATTCATCGAATTGAAAGGATTACATTATCATATTCGATTGAATTCAGTTGAGTCGGGTCATCACACCATTGGTTTCGTATCCATTTACCCATTTGAGTAATAACAGCCTCAATAACACAGCGCTTAATTAAAATTCATCTAGTAATTTTTACATTTCTAGGGCTCTGAAACACCAACATAGCTTAGGCTAGTGTCTTGGAGTAGGTGAGTACTTAACTCTCCAAGACAGTAAAACCAAACAAGTAGTTGATCTTGTGATAGAATCAAATCCAATTGTTACATTTACACTCTGGAAAGCTCCTCTTAAAGGAGAAGCACGAGCTCGTGTCCGAACCAGTGAGGGGATCCATCCTCCCTCGTTGGGGGAAAGACGCAGACACGCACGTATTACAAACGGTAAACCTCTGATTAACCATTGTCGAGGAGCCAGGGGTCACTTATCGGTAAACCTTGGATCACTGTCAAGGAGCCGGTAAGGGGATTGAGCTTGCTACTCTGCCCTTGCATGCTGTCGGAGTTTAGACTGTTCCCCCAGGTGTACTTGTGGCCGTTGGTAACCTTAGTGACCATAATCTTTAGGATTCTACCCAAGTGACGGTGGAGGGAAGATCCCACTGTACCTGGAGCAGACGTCGGTTTACTCACTTGGATTTTCCGGGGGGTTCGCTTCACTTCGAGATGGTTAAAGTGGAGGAACTTGTGCCGGTCTATTCATTAAGCAGGTTGTCGGGGTAACTGTTCCACCCACTATTTCTGTACTGGATTCTGCGAGGTTGGGCTTAATCACCAACTAGTGTTTTCGGTCCGGAAGGCTACTGTTTGTGTGTGGTTTGACTCCTAGATTTGATAGCGCGTGTTAATTTGTTTGTTTTTACTTTTAGAGACCATAGGTGTGAATTGTGAATTTTAATTGTTAGGTGTAAATTGTGAATTGTTAATTTTAGTTTAAAATTGTTAATAAAATTCACTGAAGTTGAATATAATGGCAAATGTTCCGGAATTTATCAACCTAGGAACCCCTCCTAATGAGAATCCTAGTACTTTTCCTTACTTTGGAAATGTTGGTCCTCCTTATATGGCAACTTTGTCATTACCTGGATTTACAATAGGATTACCGATATGGTTATTTTCAACTTCGTTGGCCAAAGTACTCCAATTGTTCCACCTCAACCGGATGCTTCCTCAACAGAGTTCACCATCTCAACATCACCAACCTTCTGTTGACCCTTTACCTTCTTCGCCTAATTTTTCTTCCTCCATTTCTTCCTCTTCGCCTGGTAAAAGCCTTGATGCTAGTAACCAGGAGGCTAAGAAGAAGAAGAAAGGGAAAAGAAGAAGAAGAAGAAGAAGAAGAAGCAAGATAAGAAAGAAGTCAACCCAACCATGGTGTAAGTGTTGGTGTGTTGAGGAAAATTCCGACATGCATCGTAAACAAATACCCTTGTAGGCTTTG